>JAJHSJ010000005.1:93866804-94148294 GCA_021015155.1 Magnolia officinalis
ATTAATACCTCAGAAACCATAAAAACATCCCATACTTAAATAAGATGAAATCCCATCAAAAGAACTAAAAGAAAAATGCAGAACTAAGGCCTTTCCTGATTACTTCAATTAGCAAAATTCAATTGTAGTTGCAGATGCTCAAAAAATCAGATTTCCAAATTAGAAAACACTCCACGAACACGAGTGAGGCCCACCATTCAGTGACGCAGATTGGTCATCTGGCGGGCTAATTGTGCATAGAGAATGGACATGCGCGCGCGCACCAAAAAGAAAATCCCAGTCATAGACTGGGTGGGCTTTTCCAGTTGCATGTGGACAGCTGGCAATATTTTGCTTTATAGCCATCCACTTGCAGGCCAGTACAAAAGGCAGATTTCAGATGGGGGCTCAACCAGGTAAATCGTCTAGATAAATGAAAGGTGGATCTTCCCTGTATGGAATGCTGTTCTGAAGTGAAACACCATTACTTCAGACCGAGCAGCAAAAGTATTACTTAACACAAATACCCCCACAAATCAACATAAATGAGTTGAAAACACCAGATCAGCTCTAAATCAGCTCCAATCCACCGGAAGTGCGAGAGATAAAACAAAAGAGGGCAGAAACTACAACTCAATCCTCCCCTGGCAACTAGACTTTGCTGATTGGCAGAAATCATAGTTTGAAAGAATGCTAAAACAGTTTACTAAAACAAGTGACTTGTTCTAAAGGCTATTCTAACCAGCATTAATGGTGACAAGAAAGCCTTTTCTAAAACCCCAAACCAACACCTTAGACCAAAACAAAAATCTCAAACCCTAGAACAGCTTGAAACCCATGAAAAACGACAACAAAAGGAACAAAAATTAATTCTCTCCCGAGTACTACAATTCACCCAAGAGCAGAACCAACTGAGAAAAAACATGCAAAATAACCCAAAGTAGACAGGTTTCCTATATTCTGACTGTCAATCTTCTGAAAGCAAACCACAAACCCCCCCCCCCCCCCCCCCCCCCCCCCTGAAAAAAAAAATATATATATATCTATATATATATATATATATATATATATATATATATATAGAGTTGAGCAGGTTGAAAATCAAACCTACCCATCTACACACAAGCACATTTGCCAATCTCCAGGCACCCTGATTATATCTCCTGGCTTAAAAATCAAGGCTCACATTTGCTAATCTCCAGGCACCCTGATTATATCTCCTGGCTAAAAAACCAAGGCTCACATTTGCTAATCTCCAGGCACCCTGATTATAACTCCTGGCTAAAAATCAAGGCTCTTTCACTCCTGAAGTAGGACAACGCACAAAACAAACAGAAGGCTAAAACAGTTAAATTAAAAAAATTCAATTTGTTTTGTAGACTTTCCTCGCCTGATGAGCGGAACACCTGATTTTCGGGGCAGAATCCTGGACCCTGGAATATGATCTAATCAGTGTGGCCCACTGGATGCAGAATCCGGACCTCGCACGCATGTGCTCGTATGCAGAAGTGCAGGGCTCTGCGTGCGTGTGGGCTTAGCAAACCTCATCACAAGAGATCGAAGGAGGGGGGGATAAAAAAGCGTATCTGAGATCGCTACCAATTACTACAATTCTCTGAAGAGCAGAAACTAGGGAATGCGAATTCGAATGAAAAATGGAAAAAAGAAAAGCCATTTTCTCAATCAAATCTTCTGAAATGCAGACCCTTTCTCTAGATCTAGAAACTCTCGATGAAAAAGGAAATCACTAGAAACGAATCGAAACGCCTCAGGAACCACGGAAACAGATCTCAAGACCTAAAAGAGTAAAAAAATAATTACAAAAAAATGCGACGAATCAAAGAAGAAAAGCAACAGCTAGAACTACTGAATACTGAAATCTATTAAGAAGCAGAAACTACAATACGTGAACGCAAAGAAAAATGGAAAAAGAAAAAAGCATTTTCTCACTCCAATCTTCTGAAAGATTTCATTGAGAAATCGTAGAAATCGGATTTAAAACCCTAGAAAAGCTCAAAATCCATCAAAACCGCCAGAAATGAAACAAAAGAGCTGCATATCTGAGATCTCACCTGACTCCGATTCGCTTGCTGTGACGAAGATCCGAACCAGATCGAAGTCGCAGAGACGGAAGCCATTGATGCAGGGGCTAACGAGAGAGGGAGGGAGAGGATTTTCACGGAAAATGAAGGGCGAAAAGAGAGCTCCAAAGAGAGTGAGGCAGAAACCTGCTATTTGTAGGGTTTTAGAGCGGAAAACGAAGCCCGTGTGGTGGCCATGCACTCTAAAAGCCTATCTACTTGCGGAAACGGATTGGCTACTCCCCCTGCCACCAGCCCCGTGGCTGGTGGTCGGTGATCTGTGGGCCCCACCATGATGTATTTGTTTCATCCATTTTTACATATCAGTTTATAGCTTGATCCCAAAATTGAGAGGGATATAAATCTCAGGTGGACCACACCACATGAAAACAATAGTGATTGGATATCCACCATTAAAATCCTCCTAAGGCCCACAGCACTGTTTATTTGATATCCAATATGTTTATTAGGTAATACAGGCCCAGATGAAGCGAAAAAAGAAAAATCTTCTTGATCCAAAACTTTTATGGCCCCAAAATGTTTTTAACGGTCGACGCTCATTCAACAATGTTTCCTGTAATGTGGTCCACTTGAGATTGGGATATACCTCATTTTTGGTCTCATAATGTAAAATGATCTCTAAACATAGATGGACAGCATGGATGAAAAATATATATTATTGTGGGGCCCACAGAGCACCGACCACCAGCCATGGGCTGGGGTCGGGGGAGTAGCCAATCCGTTTCCACTACTTGCTGAGAAGCAGGTAGCTTATCATTGGTCCTCGTGTGGGGCCACCTGCCACGTAGGTCGGAGATCTCGAGCGTTTGTTTTTTTGGATCATCTCACGAGATCGGACGGGTGAGATGGGATCGCTTGTTCTGGGGCAGGAGCCAGGTTTTGTTGGCCTGTCATGAGCCGGTGCAACAAAAAACTCTCTGTGGCCCACCGTGATGTTTTAGAGACATCCAGTCCGTCCATCATTTCTCCAGATCGTGATAGTACGTGAGTATTGAAAATCATGCTAATCTAAAACTTAGACAGGACACACCACAGGGAACACTGGCGATGAAGAAGCCCACTATAAAAACCTTACTGGGCCCGCCGTAACGTTTATAATCCATCCAGACCGTTCATAAGGTGAGACTAACCGGGATAAAGGGAAAACTAAATATCAGCCAGATAAAAACTTCATAAGGTGTGGCCCACTTGAATTTTAGATCTGCATATTTTTTTTAACGTCCTATCATGAGCTGGATCGAATAATGAACGGAGCTTATTTCACACGCTCGTCACCGTGGCCCCCACAGAGCTGTTTGTTGCATCGGTAGGAAATTCACTCCAAGTATCTGGAACTCCAAAATGACGATTGCGTTTGCTAGCTATATACGCGTGGGATCTCCACCCATCCACACGCATCACACGTGAAAGTATAGAACCCGTGTGAACGATCTGAGCGTTCGACAGTTGGAATAGACTTCCTAGATGTTCTTTATTGAAAATCAGGCCATTTCACCCCTCCGGCTGACCACAGCGTTAAAAAAAACAAATGAACGGTCAGAAGAAATTGTTTTATTCTGGCCTACCTGAGGAGTGAAGCTCTTAAAGATCTAGAGTCTTTCCTAACAAACGGAAAGCTCAGATCTCACGCACGTGTTATTGCCTGTGGATTAGCAGGGGCCCACACGCGTATGGACTTGACCTCGTGAGAAACGATCAAGAATGTTCATCCTGGGCCGGGTTTCACGCCCACTCATGTTTCTCTCGCAGCATGTCTCACGTGCAGGAACTCTGGACGCGGCAGCTATTGTGGGGCCCACCTTGATGTATGTATTGTATATCTACTCCATCCATACATTTTTCCAAATCATTTTGATGCAAGAGCCCAAAAATGAAGCAAATCCAAATATTAGGTAGACTTTACAGAGGAAACCATGGTGATTGAATGCCTACCATTAAAAATTTCTTAGGACCCATCATGATATTTACTTATTGCTTATTTGCCATAAAACCTCTTGATAAGGTTGGAGGTTGGGAGAAGGGAAAAAGCAAATATGGGCTTGATCCAAAACTTGCTGTGGCACATTAAAAGTTTTTAATGATAAATTAATGTTATTTCATATGATGGGTTCATTTGAAATTTAAATATATTTTATTTTTAGTGATATGTTTTAAAATAATCTGTCAAAATATATGGATGATAAGGATATAAAATATATAATCATGGGTCCCAAAGTCAAGGCCACAGGTGGGGTTTGTACACCATTCCATTAAAATCATGTCCCATCTAAAGAGGGAGAGCAATTTGAAAAGTGCATCAAAGACCCAAGTGGGTTACATGATAGGCAAAAGCAAGAAAGGATCTGTCTATTGTTGGAACCTTTATGACATCGAGATAAACCAAAAACACAAAAATATTAAACTGATATAAAACTACTGTGACCTCATAAATGTTCAAAGAGGGGCAGTCAGTCTCCATGGTTTTCTTGTATTGTGGCTTATTTGAGTTTTAAATCTACCTGGTTTGTAGGCTCATGTCTAACTAAAGCTGGTAGAGTAGATACATAAAGTAGATTTATCGCAAACATCATGATGGCCCCATATAACTCCTGCAAAACATGGGTGCATCATAAACATAACTCAGTGAGAGAGAGAGAGAAGAAGAAGATTGAGCTGGTCCATGAGGTGGCAAAACTATTGAAACTAATCGACATCCAATGGTAGGGATTGATGCATCTGTGGAGCCCACCCAATCAGTGAACCGACCTCATTACCATGCCATGCGATCTCTGTAGTGTGTCCCACCTTTTCCGTTTATCATATTTCTTAATCCTACACTTGCGATGCATTGGCATGAAACACAAGTGCATGTGAAAGTTTTCTCATTTCGTGTTGCTTTATGTTGGGACTCAAGATTCAATATTTTGTGCTTAATGGGCCCACGTACTGATTGGTCTGATGATCAAAATTGTCTATGTTGTGAAATTTAAGCCATCTATGATGAATTTAGGATAATGGATTATCACTGTCTATGATGATTTTTGGATAATGGAAAATAATAATAACTTTGATTGGCTGACATGCAACTCTAAAGATCAAATGTTATGGATAGTAGCTTATTTATTGGGGCAATGACAATATGGGAGCCAATTGCATCACCAAATCCGTCCAAGCATGGGTACTATTGGGTCATTATGATGCATGGGTCTTATACATGTCATCCATCCATTTTAACACATCATTTGATGTCCGAAAGAACAAGAAACAATAATGAGAAAGATAGTTGTCCTCGATTAGATAAAACTTTGAATTTACAAGATAGTTATGTAAACTGTATGCAGAATTGCAAAAGGACTATGCCTTGTATCGAATATGGAAATGGAATAGCCTAAATAGTGTACCTAATTAAGACGTCATTATTGCAGGCTTGATATCGTGATCTTCCACTCTTTATACCCTTAGAGAAGCATTAGGATGGGACGTCATTGTTGTAGACTTGATGCCGTGATCTTCCGCTCGTTACACCCTTAGGGTGTGTTTGATTTTCCAATTCCCAGGGAAATGCCCCCGTAAATGGTAATAATTATTTCCCTCTGTAATTGCCGCACTCTTCCCCATGTTTGATTTGACGACTACTTTTTTGGTGTAAAAACGGAGAATTATGTAAAATATTTGTGGGTCCCACCATGATGTATATCATATATCTACACCGTTCATTCATTATGTCAGATAAATTTATGATATAAGCCAAAAAATGAGGCATATATCCAAAGCTCAAGTGGACCATGCCACAGAAAAATGTGAATCAAATACTTACCGTTAAAAACTTCCTGGGGCCACTGTTTCTTTTGGTATGTGCCAGTTGAGTGTTGGATCTACCTCATTTTTTTTTATCTCATGTCTCAAAATGTTGTGGTAAAATGGATGGATGGAACAGATATGTCATATACATCAAGGTGGGGCCGAAAATTTTAAACTACTTCTTTTGAACCGGTTTCCAAGATAGAAATTTCCAAGAATATTTAAACGGGTGAAATGGTAATAATTATCCATTTCCAAGGTATTTACACCCGCACTTAAAAATCAAACGGGCCCTTAGAGAAGCACTACGATGGGAATTGAAGTTTCTGTTGTGTGTAGGTATGGGGACCCAACCCTGTTTATATAGTCTAGAAGGTTTCGGAGTTTAAAACCCATCGAAACTCCTCTCCCTAAGGCTCCACATGAATTTGATGATCTCACTTCAACTAAAACATTGTGCGTGTATCACAGTTGTAGCGCACCACCCCTTACACGATTTTAGATGTATCACAACTTAGTGGGGTCTACTGATACTCCCGATCACACAACCCAACCCTTAAGAAAATCCAAACTGTTGATCAATAAGGCCTACCTTATAGAATTCTTACAAGTTATTGAATCCACGAGATAAAAGGAAAATTTTGAATTTGTATTATTGAATAATTAAGAATAATAACCTAAAATGTGCGATTAATCAATTATATTGTAGATCTAAAACCCTAATATAAGTCTTTATTCAACTATAATGGGAATTACCCAAAATAATAAATTTTGCCAAAAAAAAAATGTCTAAATTAATCTTATTGAAGAATTCCTAGCATGAAACAACCTGAAATTTTGAGTGTAAGTTTACCCATACATAAGAATATACTATTACACTTGTTTAATTGTACACTTGTAGATCTGTTAATTTTAACCGTCTATCCGTAGTTTAGTTCGAATATAAACCATAGGGAATACTTTTCGATCGTTGACTGATAAGACAAATCATCAAATACCATAGTATTTTTATCCATAGATTAAAACTTACTGTTGATATAACATATCACCATCAGATAAAGATATATAACCGTCCTCTTTGAATTAGGACCACCTGATCAAAGCAAAGTAATTAACAGATCTTCATATCTACTCATTCACACATCAAATTAAAATTTGAATCCGCTCATCTTCTTTGTCACTTATAAATATGCTTAACTTACCGCCAAAACTATGATCTAAGTATTTTAGACCCGTGAACTAATTACTTGAATCTAATAGTATACAATTCTAACATAGACTTCATCCAAAAATCACTTTTAACATATCCGTTCGTGAAACCGATCGTACAATAACCTATAAACATGATTAACATCTTAACCATCCAATTACTTAAATTTTAGACCATCAATTGATCATCCATCACAGTCTGACATGTCAACTGGGTCATCCAAATGCCTTAATAAACCAATCATTTAGAAGATCGTAAGACATACGTTAAGTCTGCCAGCTAACTTTTTTCATTAGATACGTGTAAACATTATTTTGGATCACAAAGTGTGTGAACCCATTAAATGACATCTTGATCATCCAAGTGAGATGAAGACTCAAACTTAGTCTCTTTATAGGCTACACAAAATAGTAAGATATAATGAAGTTTTGCTTCAAACGAATGGTCTGAATTAAGGGTGCACATCGAACTAGTAGAACCGTGGAACCGGACCGGAACCAACCAAACGGTCCGGTTTGGTGCGGTTATAGAGTAAACCGGTTCCGGTTCTAAAAATTAAAGAACCATTTAGTTCGGTTCGGTTTCGGTTTAGGGGTATGTAGAACCGAACCGAACCATGATTCGAACCGTGAATCCAAACTGTGGAATCGAACTTGGAACCGAACCGTAGAACCGAACCTAGAACCATGAGTTTACAATATATTTTAGTTGTATATTTGACTAATGATTTATGGTTTACAATACACCCTTTGCTTGTTTTCATAAATGTATTTTTTTCACACCATATACAATATCTAAACCATTCATCAAGTGGATCACAACACAAATGGACATGGGCTAAATTATAAAATAGAACATGTAATTGAGCCGGATTATAAAAAGCCTAGAACCGTGGAACCGATCCGGAACTGAACCGGTTTTCACGGTCTGGTTCCGGTTCGATTCTAGGGTGCTAACGGTCTGGTTCCGGTTCCGAAAATCCTGGAACCGTAAGGAATGGTTCGGTTCCGGTTTCACCTGAGAACTGGACCAAACCGAACCATGTGCACCCCTAGTCCGAATAGAAGATATTTACATTTTAAGATTTGTAGTACAAAAGTGAGAGGAGAGGCATCCCTCACACGTGTGTGTGTGTGTGTATACACACGTGTGAAGGATGGTGGTGCCTCACACGTGTGTATGTACACACATGTGAAGGATGGTGGTAGAAAAAAAATAAAAAAATTAAAAAAATAAAAGGAAAGAAGGAAAGGAAAAAGAAAAAAGAAAAAAAAGATAAGATAGTAAAGAACAAGGTTTCAACGGTAAGCATTGCATTGTGATGTGCGACCCCCCTAAGATTCGGTTCTATCCAATTTTTTAACCCGCATCCTAACATGTTATAACAAAATTAGTGACTGATGTTGATTTCATACAAACACCTCGGTGGGGCCCACAAGTCTCTATCAGTTAAAAGAAAACAAAAGGCAAAAAAGAAAAAGAAAAAGAAAAAACATCACGTCTCTTTGAAGAATCCCAAGCTTGACCGTCTTTCCTGGTCCCTCCTTAGCGTCACTTTATTTCACAACCCAACTTACATTGCATGCCACCTATCTTTGTGGAGCCCACCTTGTCTATCTGGACCGCACATCATTAGCCGTTAATGGTCGACCTCCCATCTTTGTTGTTCTTTATTGTGTAACCCATTTGAGATTATGATTTGCTTCATTTTTCAGACTTGTACCCATCATGATATTTAAAACCGAATGAGTGGATTGGATTCTTCAGATTTTTTGGTTGGACCCCACCTATCATCCCATGTTTCCCCAATCCACAATTAGAAATTTTAAACGAATGAGATCTCTTTTCATTTTGTATAAACACGGAGCCGCACACGACTTTCCCTCTCGAAATCTCGATAAGATCCTCTCCAACTAATCCTAACCATTTATAAATCTTCATCTAATGATTCTCATTATTACTCCAGCACATCTCCATGAAAAGAGTAAATCAAAGAACTCCTCAAAAGACAACCTTTTCTCTATGTGATTGTAGAACCCATCAACCAAAACTCGTTAGAGCTTCCAATTATTACGTATAGAACCAACCATCCAATCTGGTATATCGTCATTATGAAATCCAAAACATGCACAACCCAGTGAATCATACATATACAACAAATGCAATAAGAGAAGGGAGAGAGAGGAGATAGGATTTTGCTGAGCTTAGATCCGGTAAATTTGTTGTCATTCTCTCATTAATTTTATGCTTTTAATGTAATTCGACCTGATCTATCTAATTAATAGTATGGATTAGCCTAATGATTATCTTATTAATCTGGGGAAGATACAATAAAAATAACATGGAAAGGCTTTGATTTATGTGAAACTTTTTTTTTTTGTACATTTGGTTTGGTGTCATTTACTTGATCTAGATTTTATCTATTGGTCATAAAAGAGAAAACATATTAAAGCCCAAAAATCTGAGTGAATCTGGTCAACGAACAGGCCATAACCATAAGATCTAATCATGGTAATTGGATTGCATATTTAATCCTATGATGGATCATCGGATGTGTCAGATCCGATCTACGCCATCTATTTGAATTCTATAATATATCTAAAACCTTATCTAGAATTCTAGATGGGTTTGATCGTTTGATAGGCCACAATAATTGTAAGAATGATTGTTGTTAAAAAAATCTGAATCTTAGATGGTTTAGATTTGGAAATTCATTAGTTGTCCCCTCAATCGATCACGTATGAGTTGATGAATGATTCAAATCTGACCATATGATCAGTGGAATATTAAAAATGGGAAAGTAAGGAAAAAACCCTAAAAGTAGTCAAATTGGAATGTCCTAAAAATCTGGGCCGTGTCGATCGATTGATCGACAGGATGGTTTGAACTTCGATCTATCGATGGGTCTATGGAAGAAACAGTTTGATTTCAAAACTTGATATTTTAATGCAATAAATGACTCTTAATTATCAAAGAATATTAGAATAATCTAGAGCACCTTAAGTTAATTAAGTGGGCCTCGCAGTGAAGAATAACCATCTATAGCCATATGTTAAGAATGAAAGTTAAAAGGATTGAAGCCAATGGTTAGATTCTTCATGTGGACTATAAGTTAGATTTGATCAACCTAATAGTGGTTAATTATACAAATTGATGAAATGTAAATATGCTTTGATTGTGTTATATGTTTAGGTACTTGTCACTTGATTGATTTTGGGATAACATCTTGGAATCCACATCACCAAATTTTAGGTTAGTGATCCCAACATGTATGCTCTCCGTTGTACTTAAAGTAATTGTTTGATTGATACGTTGAGTGTATTTATTTGTATTTGTTTAAGTTTGAAATTTTATCGATATAGTATAATGATATATGTGACAACATGCTAATATGATACATCGATCATTCTCATTCATTTATGTCATGCATAATGCACTTGCGTTGACTCCTAGGGGCACATCCTAGAAGACCTATAGGTACTTACAGTATCGGGTGACATAGGGGATCATCCTTGGATGCCCGCAATGTGTGGAATCCTATCCAAAAGGTGAGATGCGAGTTGATGGAATCCAACTCAAGCAAGTGGACGGATCTACCTACTTGATGCATTCATGCATCCATGTGACTTATAACATCTATGCATTTCTATTTTAAATATGACGTGCATGAACCATGATGAGTTTACTCACTAGCCTGTCTAGCTAACGTTGTGGATTGACAATCGCACATAGACGAATGAAACAAAATTTTCAAATTAAGTGACGGAAAAATGAGGACTGATTGCCGGATGAATCGCGGGACCATGTGTCATATTTGACAAAAGATGAACTTGCTATGATGTATTAATGAATTATTTATATATTTACTGTTTAGGAGTTTGATTTCTTTTTGTATATATTTATACATAAAAATGACTCATCATTGTTTATAAATATGATCAAGTTGAACAATAATTGATTTTTTTTTAATATGTTGAATGAAGTTTCAAATGAGTGGACTCAAATGATTCATGTTCAAATGATGTGATTTTAAATATACGATGATATAGATTATAAGAATGTAATACAAACGTGGATGAATGAATGTTAAATTTAGATGTGAACTTAGAATTCATTAAATTGTGCATCTAGACAACTGTATAAAGAATGAATTAAGTACACTCAGTGTACGTGTCATGAGCCGAAACTCGGGTCTGGGGGTGCGCACTCTGTATCCGATTTTCGAGGCGTGACATAGCATGATTACAAGCAATATATAAAAGGATAAAAATCTTAAAACTTTAAAAATAAGAAGATATGAAAAATATAAATTACTAGAAATAGTAAATTTTTTCTAAAAACGTGATTTTAAACTTGAAGTGTCCATTTTCATAGATGGATTATAAATAACATAAAATTGCAAAATAAGATTTTAATTATCAAATTCATGGATGTTGATTGAGGGTTTTACGTTTAATTTCAAACAGAACTTAAAATTGTTCCATATCAACACATGTTGTCACACCCCAAACTCGGAAACCGGGCTCACAAAATTCCCGATCGCCGAATCCGGCGCTGACAGCCTCCGTAATACCCCATTCTCGGCTCCTCGCACCCATATGCCAAATTTCGATCCTAAGATCCTACAAGGAGAATTTTCAGTATAATTTTTTTTTAAAAAAAAAAAGGTTAATGAAATGGTTAATCTGATTAGGCGATTACACCTTTTATACATGGTATCGATGCATATCCAAAAAATGAACCTGGTCAACATATCACACATATGATGGTGCACCAGCTCAACAATGAGGGAGAAGAGATAACAAATCCCCTATAACTCTTGTACGCACCATGCCACTAAACATATCCTGAAAAAAAGTGTAAATAATTTGTACGAGCAAACCACAGCTCGTGAGTCTACTGCGTGTCAGGAGTAAAACACGGTTTATCAGGGCGCTCCCGCAAAGACATCCAAAACAACCATATGCATATTATCAACCAAGCATGTTATCATAGGTGAGCATGTTACCAACCAAGTATAATATTAAAGTTCGTCAGGTTATCATAAATCATGATCAATTTTAGGCAAACTATTCAGACTAACGATCGTAAATCATGAGAATAGTCAATTTCATGTTCCACTACGGAGCATACGATGTAAAAGAAATGACAAAGCTGGTGCGTATAGTCAGGATGATAGTACGTGATATCGCAAGCTGCGGGGTTCATCACACGGAACTTCTATCCAAACCAGTCTCATACCTAAATTTGGATAGCTAGATTCAATGTGGTAAACTCCTTGTGACGCCCCGGTCATTGGTTCATGTGGGCGGGCCCCCAGGTGTGGCTGGCAGGCTACTGTGTGGCTAGCAGGCTACTGTGCTGGGCGAGCTACTGTTGCAGTTGACTGTAACGTAACTTGTCTCACATCGGAATAGTTTTCTAGAGTTGTGGTGGTTATATGTTGGGTTTCTCCCTTAACAGACATGACGCGTTCCTCCGGAAAACAAAACCACCACTGCGTACTCTGATAGGTGTCAGTTAGGTTGAACAATATCTTGTGGGATAGGTGTGGGCGGGACCATGGGAGCACCGGGTCTGTTTGCGAGCTACCCTTCCCTCATATGATGCGATTTAAAACCGTGAGCTTCGGCAAAGCGGACAATATCATGTGCTGTGGGGGTGGGCCTTACACTCCTAATCTCAGGTTGGTCGCGCGCCTAATCGAAATCCTGGCTATTGCGAAGGTACACATAATGACTTGGTTGTGCACCACCAGCCCAAGTAGATAGTGAATGAATGAATGAGTCAAATGCTGAGTACGCAACTCCTGCTCAGTAAGTCCACATATAACCACCACAACGCTCCCAATGTGGAACAAGGTTTCACCCCACTGTATACACAGTAGCCTGCCAGTATAGTAGCCTCTCAACCACTGTTAGTTCGCCCAGGCCTTTAGGCCCCGCCCACATTAGCGTCCGCCCATGTGTGCTCGCCCACGTGTGCAACAGTGATGAGTCGTCACAATGTCAGTACCGTAAATGAATACTATCAGCCGTGCCAAGGCTATGAGATACAAGGCCTACCTGGCAAAATGTCATATGCAAGATGCAGCTCAAGCATGCAAGTCCTCATCTGAAGCACATATCAGTACAGTTCCTCTCTGGATAATCACCGGGGTCTAGTACACTCAACACCAGCTTGCCGCCCCATCTAAGGCACAACTGCGTAAGTGAAAGAGAACTCACTACTCGCCTGCCAATATCGGGCCCGACTCGTCAATAACGGACCCATTCCTCAAGCCGGGTCAGACTTAGCTTAGTCATTGCCCACTCACTCGGGCGGGTAAGACCACACCCCCTTCCAACCGACCACGACACAGTGGGAGACGCGGCTTGCTGGTATACGGTCCTCGTGTGCCCATGTATCCACTCGGTCTTGATGTTGGAGCATCTCTGGTACCAAGAAGGTTTGGAGACTTTCACCCTAGGACATCTATGGTGCCCTCGTGCTAGAACAAGTATTTCCGGTGTCCAATCCTTCCATCCACACTATGCCTGCGAAGGTTACGGCCCTGATGTCGCTAAGGCGTACAACAATCAAATCATACCATGCAAATTGCATGAATCACACTATCCAATCATACATCAATCCTGCGCGTATCGCGCTCTCATGTGGGGCAACTTCATCTATCAGGGAGTCCCATAAACAATCCGCCCAAAGGCATATGCTATGATCAGTCACTCCTCATAACAAGCATATAAATGATGTGCATGAGTATGTAACATGATGTTATATTAAGCATATTTTCAATGTCCTACCAGACTAGGTACACTAGCATGACTATCAGATATAAACAATAATCGGCCTAAACACAATAATAGTCAATATGACACAAAGATACATACATTTAAGTGTCTTCAATAACACACTGAGGCCCTATACCTCTTATGAATACTTAACAAATGGCCACCAGGGCTCCTATAACACTCACATACATAAAGTGCATAGGTTATGGTGGTACATAAGTTTTAACATGTATCATCATTATTATAGACATCATTCAACATCAAATTTATCCTCATAACATGTATCATGCAATCATGTGCATAGAGTACATAACATATAGGGATTCACATGCATCATCAATATCATGGCCATTGTCCAATAATACCATTATACATGCCCTATGCATTAGTTGTCTATCATGCATAAGGTTATCCTTACGTCCACCAACATCATTTATTTATCATTATCCATGCATCGAGTAAAATATGGTTATCTTATCCACATTATCATCACAATAATCAATACATGCATTATTATCACTTGGATATCAAGCATGGTGGTCAACTAGCATGTTTTATCATCATCATCATCATCATATATATATATATATTATATATATATTATATATAATATATATATTATAATAATAATAATAATCATCATCATCATTACCATGAGGATCATTTTCATTTCATGATTAACATAAACAATGTCATAAGTACTATAAATAATTGCTCATCCATCATCAATGCATATGTTATAATTCATCATCCATTAAATCATATCTATCATTTCAACCAATAACTCACAATCATCATTATCATGTTACCATACATGTATCATCATCTCACCCATCACTAGGTGCTTCCTACCTAGTGTGACTTCCACATTGGACTTAAATTCATGCAAGGCGTGGGGTCGTGTATGTCTAGTGTGAGTCCCACTTGATGAACCAATAGGCCAACTCAAAGGCATAGACTTCCAACTACAAGGCTTCTAATGGTGTGAATCTAATTCCACAACTAAGTGGGTCCCACTAGCTAAAGGTGTAAGTTCAACACATGATTGTGCCCCACATTTTACCACAAGTATGGTTAATGAGATTTTTTTTGATTTAACATTCTTGTGGTATGACCCACTTAGGTCTAGGTTTGACTTATTAGTGGACAACGGTCCCACACCTAGGGAAGTGTACATGGATACATACCCCTAAGGTGGATCCCATAACACAACCAGGACCAACAACTCCAACATCAAATAAGAGATAAAATTTCAATCCCAAACATAAGACTCACATGCCAACATTGCACAGACTCCACATTGTGTTGGGTCCATGTACCTCATTCACAAGTAAATATTAAGACTTATATATCTATTATAACTTATGTAATCCAAATGGAGCCCCTTTAAGTATGGCCTAACTAACTAGTGGTAGTGTGCAAGGCATGTTGCCCACTAGGGAATTAGCCTACCTAACGGGCCTAAGAATATTTACCATGATGGGCTTTATACTCTCATGTGTTCCTCTTAGGATTGGGCCCACTGGGCCTTAGTCTTAATTCATTTGGTTTGGCTCGGTGCCACATATGACCTAGGGAAAGAAATTGGGTAGCAAGGCTGTCCACTACATATATTTTACAAGTTATATAACACCAATTTATAAAACATGCTAGGTGGGCCTCATTAGATGAAGGGAATGACACATACAAGACAACTCACACTGGATGCCCACTTAAGGTTGTGGGCTCACCAGCACCAACGATTTCTTTTTCATAGTTTAGATGCTGTATTAAATACCTTGGGAAGGTGGTGAACCCCGCTAATGTGGCGCAGATGAATTCTATATCAAACAGACCTTTGGTGCAAAGTTGGTTCTAGGTCATTGTAGAGTCAAATTCATGATCACGTGGGGCCTACATATGGTGAAAGAAAATAACCACCTGGTAGCTTTATGTATGGGCTTTACAAATTATAAAGCAGGCCTCATTGGTTGGGAGAGTACAATTTATGGTGATGGCCTAAACATGGGTACTTGGAGAAACTGTGCAGGAAATATAGTGCAGAATTAGTTTTGACCCAACTTTGAGTATATCCTATGATCACAAGGGACCACATTTTAGTGTGTCGTCAGGTGCCCTTGGTTGTACTATATATGCACTTCAAAAATTATAAGTTAGGTCCAACTGGTTGTGTACACGTAATATTTGGTATATGGCCAAACATAGGCACTTAAATTTTCTGCACAACCATACCTGGCCCCATTTTGGGATCCACTCCCTGATCATGTGAGGTCTGATTTGGCCCAATTAAAATATTATTTATCTTTTCATTAGTGTAGGTTAGAGGTTCCAAGTGGTGGCCTACTCAAACCTCCAGCGTGTGGTCCACCACAGAGGCCTAAAGTTTGTAAAAAACACAAATAATCAGACAATTTTCAGCAATGGGGTCCGTCACAACTTAGGGCCCAACTTCCACATACTTAGGGATCATTCCTGATAAAAAGGTGGGACATCCCAGCTCACTTATATAAGGATTAAACATCTCCCAAAGTGGGACCCTTAACTATAGAGTGTGGGGCCCACTACAAGGTGTCAAAGAGGCCTACATGCACTACAGTCAAGTATTTAGAAAATTTCAGCAAATAGAAAGTATAAAGGAAATGAAATAGATCCAATGACAAGTGGGGCCCACATGCTAGCAAACCATAGATAAGAGACACATAAAAATATACATGGGTTTCCAAATTGGATGAGCTAATAAAATGCATAAATCACAAGTGATCCCACACCCAAGTGGGTCAATAAGAGGATGAATATTATGTACAACATATATTCAACATACACATCAAGTAGTACATGAAATGAATTGATCAAATCTCTATGATCAGATCCTCAATTGGAAAATCTCATCCAATAGATGGTTTAGTAATACATCATTTAGGTTGTATATAGATTTCCAACCATACAGAGCCTTGGATCCATCTGGGACCATACAAAACAATTTAGGTTATCCTTACGGAAGTATCTGTCGGTTCAGAACTTTCAAAATTTTATCATGAAAAGATCTGATCATAGAGACCATATATATGATTATTTACTATCTCAAGTAAGTTAGGAACAAATATCAAATGCATCTGACCATTGGAATCACGAATATTGAACGCACAAGAATGGTCATAACAAGCCCTTAAATACATCCTTGGTATAAGGCCAAGATCTCAGCCGTCCGAACTCCGATTAAGGCTTATTATATACCGTTGGAAAGATACTTCGATTTTCTATGAATCCAATGGAGCATATATATCTAATGTATTCATTAAATGGATTAAAAGTAGGTCCATTTTTAAAAAATCGGAATCCTACATGTGCTGCTAGACAATAGCCAAGTAAAATTAATGCCAATGATGATTGGACCGTTGGATGACTACGAAATTTGGACCAGATTTAGCTCATATTGTGTTTAATGTTATTTCCAAATTTTAACTCCGATCTTATTATATTTGATTTTATACGAATTTTATAAGTTGTTGTCCAGATACAAAAACAGAATTACATGTGAAGGGTATGTATCTAATGTTCATCATGGTGGGCCATATTGACGTGGGCCACCTTGATGACCACCATAGCCATAAATACATGAACACAAAACTCCACATCAGTGGGGCCCACACATATCAAGAAAATAAAAAGAGGAAAAAGAGGAGGATGAAGAAGATGGAAGGGGGAGAGTAGACTCACCTCAAATGGATGGATGGTTGGATGATGATGTGCGGTCCACTCCATCTAGGATTGATGGTGGGCCACACCTTGGGCCCTCTCTCTCTCTCACTCTCTCTTAAAATCTCAAAAATTTTTCAAGTATAGGAAAAGAATAAGTGCAAGAGAGATCCTACTCTTATATATGGAATTGGGGGTTGAGGTGGCAAGATGATGTGACAAGTTTATGGAGTCTCATTAGTGCTAAAAGTGAGGTGGAAGGTAGTGTATGGTATGGGTAGTGGATGGATGAGGTGGATGGTGCTAAGCATGCATTGGCCAAAGTGGAAGAAATCTAGACATGCATTGGCTAATGGATGGATAAGGGTTGTGGTTGTAGGTGATGCATGGTGATGATGATGAAGTGGAATATTACAATTGGTTATTTGAAGTGATGTGACACAAATCAAAACATGCATTGGATGCATGTATAGGATGAGGTGAACATGAGCCATGATTAGTTTCTAAGGCATGGGGAGAAAGCTAATGATGGGTTTTGGGATAGAATCCAATTTTGTCTTATAGTGCTAGCTCATATTTTTATCATGTAGCAATTGTCCTATTTGGTGGTAATTTTCATGTTCTAAAAGTGGGCTTTAGGCCCACATGGGCATAAGTCCAATGAGCCTATTGTAATAAAGGTTGTTTGTGTTACAGGATACATAATTTGAGCTGTGAATTTGACAGGTCATATCTTACTAACGGAGTGTCAGATTGACACACTGTTTTCACCGTGGTGACCGCAGCGACGACGCGGTCCACATGACAGAAGTCTTAAGGTCATCCAGAATAAATCACTTGGGCAAGTTTTCTAAGTACATTAGGGTACAGTGTACGATCTATCAACGGTGCAAGCTGGGACACGTGTGCATACGAGCGATGTTGCAAAAGACAGATCTTACACCTGTGTTTATCAAATTGATCAAAAGCTTGTACAAATATATATATATATAATATATATATATATAATATATATATATATATATATATATATATATGTTAGTTTCAATCTTTTATGGACCATTGCAGCACCAATTAAATGGTCCAAGTTATTGAATCCAAGAGATTAAGAAGGGCTCCATGAAGGGGTCCATGAGATCAACAGTTTTGATCACCAAGATATTGGCCTTGTAAGGATGGTCAAAGGATCAAAGGCCATACATATTCTGAGGCCTATCATAGACTATTTTCCGATTGTCCATGATTCTTTAATATCAACTGCTTGGGCTCATTGAACCATGGGGCCTACTTCCATCATGTCTACAATAATGGAAATTTGAATGCCACCGTAGGACATTCGGTCCAAGCACCCGATAGCCTGTATCAAGACCGTCCAATAAAGATTAAATGATCATCAGGTGTCCAACATTAGATTATTTCTTTCGCTACCGACGGATACCAGACACCACACAACCTGATTTCTAAACTGGGTCTAAAAATAAACCCGGACCCGTTTCAACATCCGCCGGCTTCAGGCACTCATTGACAACCCTTAGTTCAAAGCATCCCTTTTAGGCCCCATAATATGGAACATCTAATTGGTGGGCCCTGCTTGGATTATATGAAGATTATAACCATACATTTCCTACAATAAGCTTGTGAATGAAAGTTAAGTTAGACTTTGTGGCCCACGTGCGGCATGGGTTGGCAGAGCAATGGAATGGATGGTTTGAACCGCATTGATTAGTTTTAGGTGGACTCTATCAGCGTACAGTGTGTTAACGATAATTACAGACTTTACAATTTTTGTAAAATGATTAAACTAAAAATATAAGGACAGGCTGAAGCACGTGTGATCACGTTGTCCTTAAAGCATTATTTGCCCCTTTTAAAAAAGATTGAGAATGCTGATAGGTTACAGGCAAACAACTTCTAGGGTACGACAAGCCTGGGAGTGGATTTGTGTTCAACAATACGAAGAGCTACAAATGGAACTCTGAACATAAATTTCTGGCAGATAAATAAAGAGGAAAAAATTCCAAATTCAAAAGAGAAATAGAAAAATTTTAAACCACTGGAATGGTCTGTTTCTTGAGGTCTTCTGGCTAAGGTTTGTATGAACCTTGCTAACTGATCAGAGTACACTATTGCTTCTTTGCTCTGGTTTGTAAGTGAGTATGATTTTAATGTTAGTGATGGTCTGTTGAACCATCCAGGCACCATTTATATAGGCTAGGGTGGCTGACCATTTTACTCCAGGGATCTGTCACGTCCCAAAATTCGGTACCCGAGTTGGCTAGGCCCAAACCCGAATTCCTGGACCGTGAGTTGTACTTAGTTTTCATGCATTTTTCAAGGTAATCAGAGTCAGACTAAAAGAGAAAAATAAATAATAAACCATTCTCATCAATTGGAAGTTCACTAAACCATCATCAAATCTTTATAACATTAGAATAAAAATAAACTAAATAATAAATCATTATTCAAAATGCAAACTAATCTTAAAACAAAAAATAAAATTGAAGTCTTGTCTGACTTGCTCGCATTATTTCATCTTTCTACCTGCAAAACAATCTACAGAGGTGTGAGCGTGACGGCTCGTATAGTCAAATTATTTCAAAAGTTGAAAATACTACGTTGACATCAAGTATAGCTTGATAAACTAAATAAAGTTAACACGACTTATCATAAGTAGGCATGTTACAAAAGAGAATATACCAAAAGATTGAGTCATGGTGCGTGGTATCAAAGGCCGGTAGGGGCCTTGCACCACGGGCCACTGCTGACGTTAGTCCCACACCTAACATGTGAAGTGATTCCAAGATGATAGACTCCCAATCCTGAATAGTCTCATACCTATTGGGAACCGTGGCCCATGAATGTGTACACCAAAATTGTATTTACTCATTCACAACCTAAATATAAGATAACTTTAATATTTTAATAATAACAACTAAAATTCTGATAACGAAGTGAAATAATAAAATAAAATGACTTGTGATTCATTTTTGGACTTGGCCAGGGCAGAGCACCCGTGTATAGATTCACTTAATCTCACATAAAGAAAATAAAACTTACATCCTGGAACACGGGCCAAGGATTGAATATTCACATACAACATACATCCTAAAAAATAGGCCAGAGATCGAATGTCCACAATTGCTAAAATTTAAAATGTGGCACAAAATAGACATCATTTTCAGGAATGACCCAAGTAGAGCACCCATAACAACGTGATCCTTTATAGGGCAGAGCACCCACAACACCAGTCAATTAAATGCATTTTACAATATGAAAGATAAATTAAATAAAATTCATGCTACGATGCGATATATCCAATTAATCTATATAATGAGAAGCAAATAAATTCAAATAATTTCAATTTACACAATGATGCTTAAATAAATTCAATGTATATATTGATTATCGACTAAACTCAACACAACGTAATATTTTCAACAAGGAAGATCACCTACCTATTATGGTTGTAGATACTGATGAAGATCTAAACTCTCACGTGGTTGATTTGAACGGTCCAGATTTTATGGCTTCAACTTGACCAATCACGAAATTTTAATTATCACTAAACTGGTAAAGACAAAAAAGAATTTAACTGGTTTGAATCAGAAACATCTTCCTTATTGGAGGTGGTGACTATATATGGAACTTATAATTCGTATTCATAAAATCTTACAAACGGAAAGGGTTGGCTAAGTTAACTTAGCGAGTCAACACATCAAAGAGATGGGTCGAAATGGTATATAAAGCAAGGAGTTCATGAATGGATCTGATTTGAGAGGAAGGAATGCATACCTAGTGATGATATAGGAGTTGTCAAGGCTCTGGAAATCAATCCAAATGGCAAGGCAGAAGTCAGCTCAATGGTTAGATCTAGCGAGACTTGGCGTGTTCAACTCGTCGCACTCAAGTGCAGCTTCCTCTCTCAGTCCCTATCTTTCTTCTTCTTTCTTTCCCTTATGTTTTCTACTCTCTGTCTTTCTTTTGATTGGTTGTTGGGTAGAATTCATGCTTGAGAAGAGTAAGCCATTGGATGGAGAGATTAATGGTCGAGATCGTGAAGACAGGCTTCGTATCGATTGCGGAGCAACATGGCCACAAGTGCGGAAGAGGAGTTTCGCTTCGAGCGGACTGTATAACAAATGCGGGGTGCGGGATGTAGTGTGTTGTGAATGATAGGCGGGGTCCACTGTGAGTTTAGAAGGAATCCATGCCATTCATCAGTTTCAGTGAATCAAGATGGGTAAGGAGCTCAAGAATGGAGTAGATCGGGAATTCCGGTGGGCCGCATAAGAGGATTTTGGGCAAGGGGTTTCAACGGATGGGGTTCCATGTTCACGACCCCAAGTGCAGGGTTGCGATTTAGTAATAACTCAGTAAGACCGAGGTCTAATCCACAGGGACTAAACTTGTACGTATTATGAAAATAACTAGAAGTATAACTAGAATAAGATCTAAAAATAAATCTGGAATAAAAGAAGTAATTATGAATGAGTATCAACAATCAAAAGGAAACTAGAGCACCAATGATCCACTTGTAGCTATCAAGATGCTACCTTCCTTGATTCAATAAACATAATTGGAATTAGAGTCCTATCCTATCCAATTGGAAGATAAAATAATTGAAACACAATCTGAACTTTTCATTGAATTAGTTCACACGTGAAGGAGTATTATGATGATTGGAAGAGATTCCATGATCCTACCATGCCCAGGAGACGATGGTGAACAACAGGATTTACCAATCACAATCTCATAGTGGAAAAGAAGATATTCAAAGCTATCGTAGCGTTTATTATAATTTGAGTCACGATAAACCATAGAAAATTGAAAACATTCATTAAATTCAAACTAGAAATCAATGAAGTTCAACATAAACAAGAATCAAAGTAAAAGAAACATTCCAACATGCTACAAGCTTCACCTCTTAGCCTTAGCTAAGAGATTAGTTAGTCATAGTTAACTCAAAAATATAAGAAAAATAAAAAGATCTACTAGAACCCATGAAGAAATCGAAGCAGAAGAACGTTGTCGGCGCTCCACCTAAGCCTCCTCTCCCTTTCTAAACCCTAGAAGATGCTTTAGAACATCCTAGGGACTTCTATTTATAGTGTGGAACTCCAACTTTTGCACCGAGTTGGAAATTTCGCAAACCGCCTCAAATTTACGCACTCCGCATAAAATCTGTGTAATGCATTTGATGTTATTGAAGTGTCTTCGATTACACCTTCAATGTTATCTAAGTGTCTTCGATTGCATCAAAAAATCATCCAGAACTGTCCAACGAGTTTGGCTTGAGAAATCCTGAAATTCTCGATTGCATCGAACTAACTTGGATTGCACCTTCAATACTATCCAAGTGTCTTCGATTGCATCGAAGTTTATTCTGATACTTTTTCAGAACTATGTTTCTCTGACTCCGAAATTTCAGAATATCTTTTGTCAGGACAATTTTTAGGATTCCTTTTCTTCACTTCAAATCTTTGATTCTTCATTCCTCACTCAGTTTCCTTGGATCTTTGGCATGTGGATTCTTCATTAATGACTTCTAAATCTCAAATTCTTTAGTTTTCATCTTTTGAGCTCTAAATCCATCCTTTTACGCGCATATTTATCATAAGCTTCTGAATCACCTAGCATGACAAAAACGTATATAATTAAATCAAATTATCAATTAAATGTTAGGAAAACTAATGTAATTGAAGGATTAAGTATGCACTATTGGAGTCTCAACATTTTACAATGGTACAGTTTCAATAGACAGTTTGGATCGGTGTGGTGGGCCTCGCCACGAAGAATGGCGTGCACAGATGGGTTGAGTTGTGCGGACACTTGGCACGACGAAGAAGAAGGAAGGTTGTAGAGGAGAGAGAAAATCAGGGAGGAGGTTGGGTGTGAACAGTTTGCACGTCACTGATTTCTCTATTCTTTTTCTCATTTTTTTACACGGTGGGCCCCATAATAATGAGATGGCAAATCCACTCCGTCCAATAGTTTTGTCCAATCATGTTAGGGCATGGGCCCAAAAATGAGGCCAATCTAAGGTTAAAGTGGGCCACACCAAAGAAAATATTAGGATGGGTGATACCCACTGTCGATAAAGAAAAGAAAATTTAGGGTTGTTACAGCTATAAACCAATGTGACCGTTTTCTAGCCGTTATTTGCAGTTTCTGACCGTTGTGCATGTGAGATAATTACTGCTGTGTTAGCCGTTTAGACTCACTGGCTAGCTGTTTTATAGCTGTTGGGCTAGCCACATGCAACAATTTCTGCATGGTTTGAATTTATATTTCATGAGGAGTTACACCTCATTCCAACGGCTAATTTTCAGCCTCTATAAAATCCACACAGGTCTCATTCAGACTACTAACTCATTTCGGCCACCTGACCCATATTCCCTGTCACACCGGTTTGCGTAAGGTCATAAAAGAGCGACCCATCTGCGACATGATGTGCACGTACGAAGTGCAAAGTGTGCCACTAGCGCCTCTACAACTACACTACCTCACATGCCTATGCCCTCGCATCGAGCCCGAGCATAAAGCTGAGACCGAGACCGTGACTGTGACTGTGACTGTGCTCGAGCCAGAGCCCGAGCGCACACCCGAGTGTTCCGATGCTTCACACTGGAACACGCAAGTCCCGATTCTTCACGGATCAACTAAAGAAATATAAATGTACTCCACATCTCTCATATAAACTCCATTTTATCTTAGTATGTATAATGTCTATCCCACTGGGTATCATATTCTTCGGAGATCTAAAGAGCTAGAGTTTTCTCTCTTCCTTTTCCTAAAGAGAGATGTGTAGGCATTAGTATCAGCGAGCATTCGACGATGGGTAGGATGTTGCAATTGGCCCTAATCTTTATAAATAAACCCCGGGTCACCCTACCCAGATGTTCAGATATAGTTTTCTAGTATAGAGAGGGAGCTAGAGAAGGAAGTTTTCGATGCAACTTTCGATCTCTGAGGTCCACTTGCCAGGTAAGGCCCAGAGCCTTTTTCATCAATCATCAATGCACAATAAGGAGAGTGAACAAGTTAGCCTTTTTCACATGTGTTCACTGTACACACTAAATGTTTGAAGCACATAAAAGCTCAAGTGGACCACATCACATAAAATAATGGAGATAATGACACCAATTATTCAAAACCTGTTGAAATTTGTGTTTTTTTGAAAAATAATTCAAATTTTCAAAATTTTGAGAATTTGGGGTTTATATGTGAATGTGTGTGTAGTATTCTTACTTGGATGTTTTGGAGATTGAGATGTTCGGGTTGCGTGCATTGGAATACACGCGCGCATGTACTCGGGCACGGGCACGGGCACGTGCGTGGGCGTGGGCGTGGGCAGTGTGGCTGTAGTGGCGCACTTCGCACGTGCGCATCGTGTCACAGAGGAGTCACTTTCTCGCGACCTTATACGAACTATTGCGAGACGGTCTGGTAAGAGCCTAGGTGAGATGGGTCTGAAATGAGCCAGGGTTTTATAGGCGACTGAGAACGGTCAGATCATAAATCGAAACGGTCAGCCATTTCTGAAAACGGCTAGCTGCCTTGAAAGTCACAACGATCCGAAAACAGATGGGCCATGATGATCTAACAGTCAGATCTTTTGATCCAACGACTAGAAACGGCCGAAATTAATGATCAACAGTCATCAAAAATATTTTTCAAATGTTCTAAACCATTAATACCTAGCAACGGTCCACTCCCTAATACCTATATAAATTGGACCATTCCGGTCTAAATTCATCATCTCATATACCAATCTCTCCCATTACATTATATTCTCCAGATCTTTTTCATAGAATATTGTCAACATATCTACTGTTTAATTTTGTCAGAATAGATCTGTTGCGTTGAATTGTTCCTAAGCGGACCCATTGTGATTGCTGCACACAAGATTCAAACAAGCTTGTCTGATCCTGGAAGCAATTCACCTGTAACCCGTCAACAATTGATAATGGGGAGAATCACACTTTAAGGACAACGTGCCATTTTACTTGATTCAGCCTTGTGAAATGAATCTATTGAAATGATTTTATTTCATTTTTTAATTTTCGTATATCCAACCTATTTTTTCTAACAAAACGTTCATAGGACCACCCTAACGTTTATTTGCAACTCAACCTGTTGATAAGGTCACACCAAAAACTTTTGTAGCCACGGAGAAGCTTTTAATGGTAGTGTTCCACTTCTCTTTCTTTTTTTTTCATGAGCTTTAGATCTGTTTTATTTTTGGGCTCATGTACTGAAATGAGTGGGAAAAATGGATGGATGGTATGGATATATAACATATGCGTAACGTGGTTCACACTTAAAGAATGAACGGTTTGGATGGTGTATAAAAAAACACGGTGGATGTCACATTCCAAGTTGCTAAGGTTGGTGTTGGGGTGGCCAGTGTCCTCAACTGTTTCCGTTTTGTCTGGCCCAGCTGAGTTATGGATGGTGTTTGAAATCTAGGCCTGACGTGGATAGGCTCACCGGATTAACGGTTAAGATTGCATGTATGCATCGTGGAGGGTCTCAGGGAGCTAGGACAGCTTAACGTGCGTCGGAACGGACGGGAAAAGGGCATGTATGCATTAGCTGACGTGGGAGTAACAGCATACTCAATGAGGCTCCTGACAGTGGGTCCCACGTTGATGTATGTGTTGTATATACACGCCGCTCATCCGTAATTTCAGCTCATTTAAGAGCATGAGCCCAAAAATGAAGCAGATCCAATATGGGGTGGACCACACCACAGGAAAAAAGGGTGATTGAACGGCCACCATTAAAAACTAACTCTGTAAGCCCTTCGTAACGTTTATTTGCCATCCGACAAGGTCGCGCAGACCTGTATGAAGGAAAAAAACAGATATCAGCTTGATCAGCCCAAAAAAAAGTTTTTAACGGTCGATCAAACACTGTTTCCTGTGATGTGGTCCATCTGATATTACTTGGATCTACTTCAATTTTGGGCTCAAGCCCTGAAATGAGCTGCAACAATGGACGGACAGCGTGGATATACAGTACATACATCAAGATGGGCCCCACTATCAGGGGCCTCATCCAATAACCCCGACCTCACCTAATCTACGTCCATGCGAAAACCAGGCCGTGGTGCACGTTCAATGGATAACAGTCCAACGGTAAGCTGGTTATTATTTGAACGGTCAGATTTGAATAGAGTGCATGCATGCGAAGCACAACGCTGGTCTTCCGTATTTACCCTTGGAATAGTCTATTGCACAGCACGCCAACGACGCAGTGAGCCTAGATCCAATCTCAGGCCTCACCCACAAATGATAAACAGGAAGAAATATAAACTAGAAATGAATAAAAGTATTTAAACAAACCACAAGACAAAATATACGTGGAAAAATTCTAAACTAGGGTAAAAAACCACAGATGCAAAATTCCACTATGAAGAGAAACGAAGATTACAAGGCAATATACTAACCTCTCCCTTGGAAGTACAGAGAAAATCCCTTGCCCACACCTTAGAAATATTTCTCAATATTCACCTTAACCCTAGAATAACCCTAGGGACCCCAATTTATAGTTTTGACAACTTCCCTTTCGCATCCCAGTTGCGAAAGGACTTGCGACACAAAATCCGCAAAACTCCTTTCGCATCCCAGTTGCAAAAGGACTGGCGACATGAAATCCGTGCAACCTCGACTGGTCGTGGGCAGCCCCAGATGTGGCTCCACTTCTCAACAATCTCCCACTTGGAGACACATCGCCATAAACCTTTGTCTTCTTCATCCGGAGTGCACCACCTCCCTGTCTTCAAGTCTGAAGACCAATCAAAGTTGAACAGAGCTTCAGCTTCTCCCTTGTGACCGCCTTGGTCAGCATATCCGCAAGATTCTCACTTGTATGAATCTTCTCTAGAACAATCGATCCATCTTCCAGTAACGAACATATGAAGTGATATCTGATGGCAATATGCTTGGTCCTTGAATGAAATGCTGAATTCTTAGCCAAGTGTATTGCACTCTGACTGTTACCATACAGCTTGCAATCTGCTTGCTTCTTACCCAACTCTTCCATAAAACCTTGCATCCACACCATCTCCTTGCATGCTTCTGTAGCCGCAACATATTCTGTTTCTGTCGTACTGATAGATACTATCTTTTGTAACTGAGAGACTCAACTGACTGCATCACTACCCAGAGTAAAAACATAACATGTAGTGCTTCTTCTGCTGTCAATATCTCCTGTCAAATCTGAATCCACGTAGCCTTGTAACTTGATTTCTGATCCATCATAACACAGTCCTACGTCCTTAGTACCTACCAAGTACCTAAGGATCCATTTCACAGCTTCCCAGTGTTCCTTCCCGGGGTTGTTCATGAACCTGCTAACAACTCCCACTGTTTGAGTAATGTTTGGCCTCATGCTCACCATAACATACATGAAACTCTCAATAGCTGACACGTATGGGACTTTAGCCATGTAGTCATGTTCCTCCTGCGTCTTTGCACCTTGCTCCTTAGATAGCTTGAAGTGGTTGGTTAATGGAGTGCTAACCGGCTTAGCACCTCCCATATTGAATCGATCAAGTACCTTAGCTATGTACTCTGCCTGTGACAAAACTAATTTCTTGTTTTCCCTGTCACGTTTTATCCTCATGCTTAGGATTTGTTTTGCAGCTCCTAAATCCTTCATGGCAAATTCTCTAGACAATTGTCTTTTGAGATCTGAGATGTCCTTCGTGCTTGAACCGGCCACAAGCATATCATCAACGTACAGAAGAAGGATGATGTAAGACGTATCAAACTTCTTCAAGTAATAACAGTGGTCTGCATGACATCTCCTAAAACGGTTTCCCGACATGAAACTGTCGAACTTCTTATACCACTGCCTCGGGGCCTGCTTCAAGCCATATAGACTCTTCTTCAGTCTGCACACCTTATTCTCATTACCTGGTGCCACGTATCCTGTCAGCTGATGCATATATATCTCTTCTTCAAGGTCCCCATGAAGAAAGGTTGTCTTAACATCTAGCTGTTCTAGATGTAAGTCCTATGAAGCCACTATACTCAAGACCATGCGAATCGTAGACATTTTCAGTACCGGTGAAAATATTTCAGTGAAATCGATACCTGCCTTTTGTTGAAACCATTTCACAACCAATCTGGCCTTGTACCGTTTCGAACCATTGTGCTCCTCCTTCAGTCTGTAAACCCACTTGTTATGAAGAGCTTTCTTACCCTTGGGTAAAGTGACTAGCTCCCATGTACGATTAGACTCAAAAGAGTCCATCTCATCATCCATGACCTGCTCCCACTTAACCCGTATATCTGACTGTAACGCCTCTTCAAAACACTTTGGCTCACCATTATCCGTCAGTAGTAGTAATGTAAGGAGGGTGAGTATCGGACCGTGGGTCTCCTCTCTCCGAGTAACCTCCTCACAACCGGTGTATGCTCTGCTGTCTCATCCTGTGGCGCTGTAACACATGTCCGGTAACTCTTCCAACTCTACGAATTCCTTTTTCTCGGCCTTATTTTCGTGCACACTGTCTTATGCATCACTTTTTCATTGAAGACTACGTCCTTGCTTCTGATGATTTTCATGTTTTCTGCATCCCAGAACCTGTAGCCAAAATCATGCTGCCCATAGCCTATAAACGTGCACCTCTTGGACTTCGCATCCAGCTTGTTTCTGTGCTCTACATCAATGTGAACATATGAAGTGCAACCGAATACTCTGAAATGTGCAAGGTTCACTTCCTTCCCAGTCCACGCTTCTTCTGGTAGCCCACCATCCAATGGTGCTGAGGGACTTCTATTGATGAGATATGAGGCAATATTCACAGCATTTGTCCAAAAGGTCTTGGGCAACTCTGCATGTAACCTCATGCTCCTAGCGCGCTCAAGGATGGTCCTGTTAATGCGCTCAGCCACACTATTATGCTGTGGTGTCCCTGGAATTATTTTCCGATGTTTGATTCCATTTGCTGCACAATACTTCTCAAACTTCTTATCACAATACTCTCCCCCATTGTCAGATCTGAGATACTTTACTGTTTTACCTGTCTCATTTTCTACTATAACTTTCCACTTTTTAAATACATCAAATACATCAGATTTATGTTTTAAGAAGTAGACCCACAGTTTTCTACTAGCATCATCAATAAAGGTAACAAAATAACGTGAGCCACCAAGAGATAATACCTGTGCCGGTCCCCACACATCAGCGTGTACAAGCTCCAACAGATGTCTCTTTGGAGCGCGTCCCATCTTCTTGAAGCTTACCCTCTTCTGCTTGTCATACACGCAGTCCTCGCAGAATTCCAAGTCAATAAACTTCAGCCCTGATAGCTTCCCTTTTGACAATAACACTTTCATCCCTTTCTCACTCATATGTCCCAGCCTCTGATGCCATAACTGCTCATTTACTCCAGTTGATGAGACTGCGAGTGAACTATACGATCCTAAAGTCACGTACAAAGTACCTTCCCTTTTGCCTCGAGATATTACCAAGGCACCTTTTGTAATCTTCCAGGAGTCACTGGTGAATGTCGTCACATAACCGGTATCGGTCAACTGTCCCACTAAGATCAGATTACGTTTCAAACTCGGTACATGTCTGACATCTTTCAATTTCAAGACCGTTCCATCTTTCTGATTTACATGAACATCCCCCTTTCCAACAATATTGCACGGCTCATCATCACCCAGGTAGACTCTCCCAAAGTCACCTGACACATAATCAAATAGAACTTCCTTACACGAAGTAGCATGAAACGAAACACCCGAGTCTATAACCCAAGACTCATTCCTCGCATCAAGAGACAAGATCAACGCCTCTGTGTCACTCTCCTCAGACAGATTCACTAAATCCTTCCCGCCTTGAGAGTTTCCTTCTTGTTTCTTGAGCGCCCTGCAATTACGTTTCATGTGCCCCTTCTTGCCGCAATACCAACACCCGTCTTTGTCTTTCGGTCCATTAGACTTCTTCCTCGACTTAGAACGCCCGTGTTTATTGCCTCCTTTGTTCAGCGATCTTCATCTTCCTTCAACGTTTAGAGCATTCCCTGAATCCCTTGAAACTCCTGATGCCTTCCTTCTAGATTTTTCGCTGAGAATTAGACCGGCTACATCATCAAATTTCAACTTTGTCGATCTTGAAGAATTGCTTACAGCAATCACCAAACCATCCCAACTGTCTGACAAACTGGATAAAATCAATAATGCCTGACCTCATCCTCAAAAGCAATGCCAACGGATTCCAACTGGCTCGTGACTGTATTTAACTCGTTTAGTTTAGATTCAGCCACGCTCCTACCATCTGACATATTCATGTTGAATAGCTGTTCATAAGATGAACCTTGTTGGATGCTGAAGGCTTTTCATACATGGTGGCTAGGGCTTCCATTAATTCTTTTGTCGTTTTTACCTTGGATATATTGAAGGTGATGCTCTTAGACAAAGAGAGTCGGATCGTTCCTAAAGCCTTTCTATCTAGTAAAAACCATTCATCATCTGTCAATCTTTTGGTTTCTTCTCTTTTCCTCCTAGAGGAATATAGAGATCCTTCTGATACAGATAATCCTCCATCTGCATATTCCAGAAGGTAAAGTTTGAACCATCAAACTTCTCAATTCTAGTTTTCCCATCTTCCTCCATCGCTCCCAATAAAAAAAAAACCAATAGCTCTGATACCAGTTGTTACGCAGCACGCCAATGACGCAGTGAGCCTAGATCCAATCTCAGGCCTCACCCACAAACGATAAACAGGAATAAATATAAACTAGAAAGGAATAAAAAATCATTCAAAACAAACCACAAGACAAGATATACGTGGAAAAACCCCAAACTAGGGTAAAAAACCACGGATGCAAAATTTCACTATGAAGAGAAATGAAGATTACAAGGCAATATATTAACCTCTCCCTTGGAAGTACAAAGAAAATCCTTGCCTACACCTTATAAATATTTCCCGATATTCACCTTAACCCTAAAATAACCCTAGGGACCCCAATTTATAGTTTTGGCAACTTCTCTTTCGCATCCCAGTTGCGAAAGAACTTGCGACACGAAATCCGCGAAACTCCTTCGCATCCCAGTTGCGAAAAGACTTGCAACACAAAATCTGCGCAACCTCGACTAGCCTTGGGCGGCCCCAGATGTGGCTCCACCTCTCAACACAGTCCGGTCGATCGCACGCACTACGAGAAAGTGTGGATGGGCCAGATCCTTATCAAAGCATGCAGATCAAAAGATCACAACGGTTCAATTTCTGTCGAAACATAGATTTTTGACCCTTTTTATAACTTCTCATTTTATGGCTTCCGATCAGATGGTTGGGATCTTTTCATCATTGAAAATATTATCTAGAATCCTTCCAAATATTATGTTCGGTATGGATCGATGCATACGCATGCCACGTGTACAGAGGATGAATGCATGTGTATGATCTAACGTACTCCCTACTGTAGCGAAGAGTTTTTAGGACCGTTCATGACAGTTTCTCTGTAGTGGAGCATCCAATTCGATTGGAGCGACGATTCAAGGTGTCGTGGAATAATACCCGCATCTCTCTCGCGCCCCAAGGAAACTGCTTCGAGAAATGACACTGGTCTGACGTATAATTACGAAACTGACCTTTTATGAAGAGAACCCATGAAAGATCGATACCGTCCATTTTAAGGGCTTTTGTTGGATGATTAGAATCGTCCAATCTGTGTGATTCATGAGTGGTCTCTCAGGATGTGGATGGTAAACGTAATGGACGGTCTAGAACCATTGATTTGAATGGCCACGTCTGCCTATGTTAAAAGGAAAGCCATTTCTCTATTTAGACCTGGACTGTCCATCAGGGCCGGACGGGCAGATGTGCCCCGTTTGATGGATGGTCGAAGTTGCTGATTGGACCTATGCTTGGTCAAGAATTTTGACCGTACATTTTAGACGCTGTAGATTGGATGGTTAAGTGATAGTACTTTCAGTAGGCCATGACACAGAAGTTCGCACTTTTTTGAGTGATCACAATTGTAGAGCAGCCAGTTGCTGACCAGTGAACGGAATATCCTGACCCTTCAATTCCTGGTTTATTTTTTTGTTGAATATAGACCGTTGCTAATATAAGCCTTTTTTTTTTTTTTTTCCCATTGAACGCCCACCATTAGAAACTTCTAATGGCCCACCGTGACCTTTATTTGCTGTCCAACTTATTGGTAAGGCCAGCTAGATTTATAAAAAGTTTTTAATGGTCTATCACCACTACTTTATGTGGTGTGGCCCACATAAGATTTGGATATGCTTTAGTTTTAGACCATACTATGAAATGAGTTGGAAAAATGGATGGATGGTATGAATATAGAACATATACATCAAGGTGGGCTCCACGATCATTGCTTGACCGACTCTGTATCAATGTTCGAATTATCTCAGATATTATCAAAATATCTCCGATATTATCTTTATCTCCAGCTCAGCGATACCGATAACGCTGGCAGTATCAGAAATTTCAGATATTAACAATGTATTGCTAAGTATCGTCAACGTATCGATATCACTAATGTAATCGTCAATATTTTCAATTATGTAAATTCTAGGTGTTGCTTGTATTGCCAATGTATCGCCAATATTTTTGGCTATGTAAATTCTAGGTAATACTTATATCACAAGTATATCGATGATATTTCAATAATATCACAACAGAATTTTGTTTATTAGAAGAATTTGTATTCAAATTTTCTTTTCATGGGCACGTGGTTGTATGTAATGTTCAATTTGTCATTGATAATATTAATAGTATCTCGATATTATTGATATCGCAACATACGTGATATTGAAACCATAATCTTTCATTTCCTTTCCAATTGTTGATGATTTCTTGGTGAAATATCATGTGTTGTTGATAGTTTGCAATATCGATGGATGTTTGGATGAAAGGTTGGATGGTTAAATAGGCTGGATGGGATGGTCGGACTGATTTTTTACAACAACATATGCTTTTAAGGCCTCATTAAATGAAAACTTGTTATTTATGCTTTCTTTTTACAATTTTTTAATTTCTAAATATGCAAATATGTATATTTTAACATCTCCTAAAATTTTGCTGAAAATTCTACCGTTTTTCCATGTTTCATCGCATTTATGGTTATCAACGATATTATTGACAATATCGATAATGTTTCTGCATCCCTAACCAACGAAACTTGTAGCGATCACTGCTTTGTATTATCCTGACTTTGACAGAATCTGCTCTCCAAAGGGTTTTCAACGGTCAGTATTTCCATCTCCACTATTTTCATGTGGTGTGATCCATATGAGCGTTGGATTCGTTTAATTTTTAAGCATGTTCTAACATTAGTTGACGAAATTGATGGATTAGATGTCTTACAAACATATCGGTGGACCATGCAAAGCTTTTGCTTTCGTGGGTATAACAGTAGTAGGAAATTCACGTATATTGATAGGGATTGTCCCCGGTTACTATTAAGGTGGGATTTACTCTTTGGTTTGCTGTCCATTGAATAAATATATCCACTATCATTTGAAAATATTGAGAATAATATATCAAAATTGTTCATTCGTTTTGTATCCTCATTTTATAGCATGGGCCTAAAAATGAGGTAGATCCAAAACTTATTTGGCCCCAAAGAAGTTTTCAACAATAGGTATTCAATCCCCACTGCTTTCTGTGGTGGGTCCACTCGAGCTTTAGATGTACTTGATTTTTTGGCCCATGCTCTAAAATGGTATCGAAAAATGGGTGGACGGTGTGGATATAGTCCACACATCATGATGGGACCTACACAACTTGTTAACATTGAGTGGAATCGGCAGTGACCAAATGCAATTCCATCTAATCTAATTTCAAGCTTTTCCAATCTTCCCAAACATTGAGTGGAAATGGTACGAGACGGAATGCAATTCCATCCCGACTAATCCCATCTAATACCATGCGCCAAACGCCTCCTAAAAAACATTTTACATGGCCCAAAGTTTACACACACGCACACCACATCGGCACAAGTCCGTTGATTCACATGGATGCGGATTGGGTAGTGGACAGACTGGAGCTATAATGGGACAGTGTGATTTATAGCTTTTATCCACACTGTCCATCCATTTTTAAATACCATTTTAGGTTATTAATAAAAAAAATAGGCAGATCTAAAGCTTAAGTGTACCACACCATAGGAAGCAGTGGCTCTAAAGATACCTACCATGGACACATTCCTGGGCCATCTTATTTCCAACCCAACATATTAATAAGGTCATGTAGACCTGGATGAAAGGAAAACACAAAAAATCAGCTTGATCCAAAATTTTTGTATCCCACATGAAGTTTTCAATGGTAGAGTTTAATCTCCTTTGTGTGTTCCACTTTAACCTTAGATATTCCTAATTTTATGTACTATAACCTAAAATAACATGTAAAAATATATGAACGGTATGGATTTTCCATACATCACGGTGGCCCCTCAGAACTCCAGCCTATCCCGAGCTCCGTACAGCCGGGATAGTACAAAAACCGCGTCCGTCACATATGACTTCCCTCTTCCAATAGGGCCCATTTTCGTAATTTCGCCACAACGGAAAGAAAATTTCCAACCCCTGCCCTCCATGAAATCCCGCCCAAGAGCTCCCCTACAAAACCGCACTAAGCCCCTGCTGTATAAGTCAGACAAAAAAATAACGAGAGATCCCAAACCCATCTCTTCTTCTTCCTTCCTTCCTTCCTTCCTTCCCGCCATAAAAGCAAACCGCCTCTCTCTCTCTCTCTCTCTCTCTCTCTCTCTCTCTCTCGTGTCCTTCACATTTTCTCTCTATCCCCAAAATGCCCATGGCTTTCTCCGAAAACTCTCGCCAAGCTCTCCTCCCTTCCCTCCTCTACACTCCTCCCAAACTCCAATATCTACATAACCTTCTCAATCCAAACCCTACCTTCTCTCTACCACCACCTTCTACTTCTAATGTCGTCTCTCAATCTGAGGCTTTTCTCGTCCCAGCGCCCAGCGAGCCGGCGAAGATCAAGATGCACTCTCCAGCTTTCTATGCTGCCTGCACCGCTGGCGGGATAGCCAGCTGCGGCCTCACGCACACGGCTGTCACGCCTCTCGATCTCGTCAAGTGCAACATGCAGGTATGGTTCGATCTTCTTAGGATTTCGATCTTGGATTGGACGGCTTGGATCTCTCATATCTGTCGGTTCTGGTTGAAATTGATGTATGAGAGTTTTGGGAGACGGATTGAGGTATCTTTCATTTAGGGCGTGTTTGGACTCACTGGAAATCATGAGAATCTTGCGATTCTTGAATATTTCTGTTTTTCCATGTTCAGTTACACATTTGATAGTGAATAAGATTGTAATTTACGCCTTATAAAAAAAAAAAAAAACTAAAGCATTCTCAAGAGAATTGGTTTGCATTTTACTTGGGCTGCGAGAAAGTAATTTGCGATTTCTGGGATTTCTATTGGTACTGCAATGTCCAAAAATCATGATACAAGTGCTTTTTCTTTCCCAATAAAAGAGAAACTAGCTCAATTTCGTGATTTTTGAAATTATATTAAGAGTAGAAATTCTGAAACGACAAACTATTTTGCTCTGCCTTAAAATTTTCTTTTCCCTAGTTCATAAAAGTAGGTACCCTTTACTTTCTTTCTCTTCATCTCATACTTTGGAGGCGATGGACTTTTGGTGACGTTGGTTGAATGGTCACGATCATCTGATCAAAAGCTATTCCTGAGAGATTGGGAATTGAAGGTGGGGCCCATAGGACAGATATTTGAGATCTGGTCAAATTATTTCTTGGGAGTTAGGAACAGCCTGGCATGGGCACAAATAATGGACAATCCACATTAATGATCATACATTTTTATTGTGTTTGGCTTTGGATGTTGGTTATGCTTTCCATTATTTGCATGTTTAGGGGATAAGGTGTGGCCTACATTTTGAATGGTTCAGATTTAGTTGGAGCTCTAGATTTGATCGATTTGGACTCCTATTTTGTTTTCCATTGAAATAGGAAGTTAGGATTGTCCAATGATAATCGATCTATAACATCTGTTTGGGGACGCGGATTGCGTCCTACCCCCGCCTGGACGTTACTCCGTCCGAGCAGGGATCTGTGGGGCCCACCGTGTTGTAGGTGTTTTATCCATGCCGTTAACCGTTTTTTTCCAGATAATTTTAAGGTATTATCCTAAAAATAAGTCAGGTACGGGTCTTAAGTGGACCACAGAGTGGGGATTGAACGTCCACCATTAAAAACTTCTTGGGAGATGGAGAAGTTTCGAATCAGGCTGATATTTGTGTTTTCACTTCATCCACGTCTACATCACCTTATTAATAGGTTGGATGGTAAAACAAAAACACGGTGGCCCTTAGAAAGGTTTCAACGGTGGTGTCATTATCACTGCAGCTTCCTTTGGTGTGGTCCACTGGATCTATGGATCTGCTTCATTTTTAGGATAATGTATTGAAATGATTTGAGAAAAGCGATGAACGGCGTGGATAAGACAATTACATCACTGTGGGCCGCACAGAGCCCTGCCCGGACGGATTACTGTCCGGGCAGGGGTAGGACGCAATCCGCGTCCTCTGTTTGGTTTGCCCATTAGCAGGATGGTTAGGATTGTCCAATCTAAGTAATTCTCGAGGGACATGGGTGATCGATGGTGGGGTCTCCATTATGGATGATCAAGATTGATGATTAGAGCATTTCATTATGATCAATGTTGTTCGTTCATTTTGTTTGCCCATCCTAGGATGGTTAGGATCACCTGATCAAGGTGATTCTTGATCATGGTCTTCAAAAACTGTTATGATATGGCTATATCATAAACATATGGGCCCCACATTATGGATGGCTTAGATCGATGATTATAAATTATGCATTATGATCAATCTAGACCATTCATTTTGTTTGCCCATTGATAGGATGGTTTGGGATCACGTGGGGCTCACCATATTGATGCTCTAGATTGATGATTGAAGCTTTTCATTATGAGTCACATTGATTGTCCATTTTCCCAACCATTAGTAGGAGTCTCAGACTGTCACTCCAATCCAAGTGATCCTGCATTGACATGGACAATACATTGTGAAGCATGCATTATGGACAGTTTAGACAGTGATTGGATATTTTTGTCCCAATCTATCTGGACCTTCCATTTCACTGGTAGAGGCTGTTGTTGATAAGATAGTTTCATTTAATCAAAGGGATTCTTGAGGGACATGGGTAATCTAAGGTGGGACTTGCATTAGGGATGGTCTCGATTGTTGGTGAGGCATTTTATTTACCATCAATGGAGGGTTAGGTGACATAGTGGGTTGATGGGAAGGATCTGCTCAAATGTAGGCACCTTTAACAAAGAACAAGAATCACGAGCAAAGTAAAACAATAATTAGAAATTTTCATTCATTTCTAAGGTGCCTTGATATTATTATGTGAAGCCCTTAAATAAGTTTTCAAATGTATAAATAAGGAAGATTCATAATGTTATTAACAACCAATGACTTATTATAAAAATAAAAAAGTGATAAAGAGACATGTAAGGGATACAAATGCAAGTAATATGATTCAATTGCTTGATTATTGCAAAGCTAGCTACCTACATAGGAGGCTTGGGCCTCCTTATTGATGGGCCAGCTATGAGGCTTGGGCTTGGGCTTAGCCGATGGATTGTGAGCCTAATTAAGCCTGTATCAGTCCTTCCCAACTTAAAAGAACTTGACTTTGGTGAGTGAATGGTTTGATATTGCTCATAGAAGTTAGGATTTTGGCACTGGAAGTTGGTAGTTGTGATCTATGTAGCATTGGATAGAGGCCATCCTTGACAACAAATGCGAAACTTTTGATTACCACCTTGGGGTGTGAAGACGATTTAGTCATCGAGAACATCAACTATCATGTCTGTAGGTGGTAAAATGGTTGGAAATGTAATGGCTTGTTCTTTGATACCATTGTCAGTATGGTGCCTACAATTAAGGTATTCTTTAATGGTAATGGTGGCCATAACGGCCATTACCCTTACCTTTATGATATGGGTTGTAATGGCTGTTACGGCTCTTGTAATGGCTGTTATGGTCTTTTTTTATTTTATTTTATTTTTTTAAATTTTTTATTTTATTTAAATTGCAAAAAAAAAAAACCAAAGAACCTATATCAGCCTAGTAACGGATCGTTACGGGGCCATTCCGGCCTTTATGGGGGGTGTAACGAGCCATTACGGCGGTTGTAATGGCCTTTATGGGTCATTTTCTTCAGCCTTTATGGGTCATTTTCTTCATAACGGTTATGACCTTTACTACCCTATAATGTGTAATTGCTGCCACTGTTACCTTTATAGCACTGTAACAACCTTTATTACACACCATGCCCACAATAGATGGAAAGATCTTTCACATTGAAAGTAAGATTGATAGGTAAATTTGGTGAGAGATCTAAAACATGAGCATTGGCACTAATCTTCTTAATGATTTTGAACATTCTCGCATTGTGAGGGTGAAGCTTTTTTGAGGTACCTGGGGGTAATTTTTTATGATGAATATGGGCATTAATCATGTCACCTTTCACAAATTCAACAAAATGATGTCTTGTATCTACATGTTGCTTTTAATTTTCATTACTTACAGCGATGTTACGTTGACTTTTGTCATGCACGTGCTGCATGTGGTGGATGAAGTCATCAACTTCCGCACTTAGTCTCAATTTTATCAGTAGAGGAACCAAATCGATTAGAAGACACAATAATATATCAGTTACTGCTTCAAAAGGTGACATCCTTGTGGACCTGTTGATCGAGTTGTTATAGGCAAATTCGGTTATTGGTAATCTAGATCCCCCATGTAGCTATATGATCGCGGAAAATACACCGTAATAACTTGGTTAAGCTACGGTTGACCACTTTCGTTTGACCATCGGTTTGAGAGTGGTAGGCACTAGAGAACTGAAGCTTGGTTTTCATTGATGCCCAAAGAGTTTTTCAGAAATAACTCATGAATTTGGTATCACGATCTGACATAATTATCTTCGGAAGCCCATGAAGACGAATAATCTCTTGAAAAAATAATTGAGTAATCTTGAGAGCGTTTGTTGTATTCGAGTATGGTATGAAGTGAGCCATCTTTGAAAATCGGTCAACCACCACAAATATTAAATCAACTTTTTGAGCAATCTTTTTAAAACCCAGGACGAAGTCCATGCTGAAATTTTCCCATGGAGCATGTGTGATTAGCAGTGGGTGTTAGAATCCATTGTTTTTCTTTTGACTCTTCGCAAGTTGGTAAAGCCTGCATAACTGGCAGATCTTTTGCGACATCTGATTTTCGACGAGGCCAAAAGTATTTATCTCCAATGATGGTTAAGGTCTTATCACGACACAAGTGACCACTACACCCATCGGCGTGTAACTCTCTCATAACATACAGATATACGTATTGGATAGGCAAAGTTGCATCCCCTGAAATAAGTAGCCATCATGAATGTTGAAATGTGAGGGTCTTGCATGGTCTCCACTAAGAGCATTCGTCTGAAATCCTTGTTGTCAGCATACTCATGTTGTATCTCGTTGAGTCTTGGAACGGTGACATAAATCGATGACAATAAATGCGCACGATGGCTCAATGCATCAACAACTCAATTGTCCTTGCTAGCCTTATGACGAACGACAAAAGAGAATTCCTGAAGACAAGAGCGCTCCACTTGACACAGTGAGTACTCGTATTCTGTTGAGAGTTTAGATACTTAAGTGCTTCATGATTAGAGTAAATGACAAATTCTTTACCAACCAAATAATGATGCTAATGTCGTGGAGTTTGAACAACAACATAAAACTCCCAAGTCATAAGTGGAGTATTGTTACTTCGCATCGAAGAGCTTTTTGTTGAAGAATGCTATTTGATAACCCTCTTGACTGATAACTCCACCAATGCCGAAGTTGAAAGCATCACAACTCACCTCAAATACCTTCTCAAAGTCCTGAAGGCACAAAATTGGAGCTTTGGTCATCTTACGTTCGATCCCATCAAACACTCTTGTTGTTGCACTTGTCCATCAAAACTCTCTTTGTTTCATGCAATTGGTAATTAGAGCCACGATGTTGTTGAAGGTCCATACAAAACGTCTGTAAAATGTGGCGAGACCATGGAAACTATAAACTTCAGAGATAGTGGTTGGTGTCGGCCAATCAACAACGGCTTTCACCTTGTCGGATCCACCTTTACACCTTATGACAAGACAATGTATTCTAAGAAGACCACAAATGTACTCATAAAGGTGCACTTTTTAAAGGTTGATGTAGAAGCGCTTGCAACAAAGTGCTACGAAGATAAGGCCCATGTGATTGAGGTGCTTCTTCCTTGACTTATTGTAGATAAGAATGTTGTCAAAATAGACAATGCCAAATTTACTAATAAAAGGGTGCAATATGAAAGTGGTAGGCACGTTTGTGAAACTGAATGGCATAATCGGGCACTCATAGAGACCGTTTTTTGTCTTAAATGCCAATTTTCATTTGTCACTAGGTCGGATGTGGATCTGGTGGTATTCACTGTGAAGATCAATCTTGGAGAAAATGCTAGCACCTGCCACCAAGCCTAGCATATCATCAAGTCGATGAATGGGGAATCGGTACTTCACTGTGATTTTATTAATAGCTTGGCTATCTTCATATATACGCCAATGTCCATCCTTCTTGGAGGTAAGGAGGGCTGGCACAACACATGGGTGTAGGCTCTCTTGGATGTATTCATATTTTAGCAACTTATCAACTTGATGATTTAACTCATCAGTCAAACTGACGTAGCAGGTTGATGGGAAGGATCTGCTCAAACATAGGCATCTTTAACTAAGCACAAGAATCACAAGAAAAGCAAATCTATAACTAGACAATTTTATGAATTTCGAAGTTGCACATTACTCATGCCGGACCCTTAAATAGGTTTTGAAACATACAAATAAGGAAGATTCATAATGTTATTGACAACTAATGACTTGTTACAAAAAATAAAAAAGTAATAAATAGATGCTCAAGGGGTAAGAATGCAATTAAGAAAGTTTTACTGATTGATTATTATATAACTAGGTAATTGATTTTGTTAACAAGCCCCCTAAAATAAGGGGCTTGGGGCTCCTTATTGATGGGCCAACTGTGAGGCTTGGGCTTAATGAGCCTGGCCCTAGATCACGGGCCTAGTTCAGCCTGCATCTTTAGGATAATTTGATCACAGCCATTCTTAATAGACATGGACAATCCAATGTGACACTGAAATTAGGAACAACCTTTATTGATGATTAGAGCTTTTTCATTGTTAGCGTACTATTTTGAAGATCTTTATGTATTTTCATTGATTTGTAGTCTTGAAGTCTAAGGTCATTAGTCGGTGTTTTTGGACATCTTATTTCTTGATATATCTGTTTTTATCGTTGAGATTTTAACAGCAATTGGGACAATTTCCAGATGTTGTTGTTTTCAACTTCATGACTTGGATTTGTAGTTAGAGTTTCTTGATCTTCTTCATATTTTTGATCTGTTTGCTTTTCTTCAGATTGACCCTGCAAAGTACAAGAGCATCGTGTCTGGGTTTGGTGTGTTGTTTAAAGAGCAGGGAGTTAAAGGTTTCTTCAGGGGCTGGGTGCCGACGTTGCTTGGTTACAGTGCTCAGGGTGCCTGTAAGTTTGGATTCTACGAGTTCTTTAAGAAGTACTACTCTGACATTGCTGGTCCAGAGTTTGCGGCCAAGTATAAGACCTTGATCTACCTTGCGGGGTCTGCATCTGCCGAAGTGATTGCGGATATTGCTCTTTGCCCAATGGAGGCAGTGAAGGTCCGGGTCCAAACCCAGCCCGGATTTGCTAAAGGCTTGTCTGATGGTTTTCCCAAGTTTGTCAGAACCGAAGGTGCTCTTGGGTACGTCTTTTTAGTTGTTTGTACTGTTCTTGACAAATCAATATTTGGTTTTTCTATATGGTTAAAGTGTTGTTTTCTGTCATTTTCCAAAATATACAGGTTGTATAAGGGGCTTGTTCCTCTTTGGGGTCGCCAAATTCCATGTAAGTCTAAATGTTTCCTTTGCTTATTTCACGTTGTAGTTTTCTTTTGGTTTTATCCATCTGTCTGTGCAATAAATTGCTCAAATCTCTCAAGCATTGCTTTGGATTAAAGCAATCATGGATAGTAAGTGTGGTTATCATGCAACTGGGTTGCATGCGATAGTATGGCCAATCGTCATGTGCTTGGAATTGTGCTCATGTGTAGTATTGGATATTATTGAGGGCAAAATTCTTGTTAAAATAGGTTGTAGGTTAAGTTAGATTATGACTGGCTGTAGGTAATCAGTTGAAAAATATGTGTAATTATATGCAAATGCAATATATCTTCTTGTGTATCACCTGTTTCCTTTTGTTAACTCAGTGTGATTTAAATCACACAGGTCATTGTTCTCCTAAGTTAATTATGGGGGTCGACTCAATTGTTGCAGTCAAGTTTTCTCTTTTCTTTTTATCCTTTTTTTTAAAAAAAAACTTTTCTGGATGTATATAAATAAGTTGCTCTGTTCCACCATTTTCCTATATGTTTTAAATGTTTAAAACAACTCATGCTGATTAAACTGGCACTTGTGACTAGTAAGCTTAGACCCAGATAATTTTACTGAAATTATTATTATTTTTGATTGGTTTATTTTACCGAAAGATCAGAAGTGGTTCTCATGGAAATTGGAATCAAATATTGGACAAAACTGAGTACGGTACAAGCCGACTTGGTTTCGGTTTTGAACAAGTTGAGTCAATTTCATCTGACTCAGTCTGTTTTGGTCAGTTTCAGCCTAGTTCCAGCTTATTCTCAGTTGAGGCAGACTGAAACTGAGAGTGGACTGAGTTTCGGTCCAGAACGAGTTGCAGGCTGACACCAAGCTCTAAAACCATTGTTTGTTCTGGCAAGTAGGCACCACAATTTCTGGGAAATGATAAATTTTGAATTTTGAATTACTGACACTACTGCAATTTCGGATAATTGAATTTTTATCCATTTACTATTTTAGTTTTGGGAAATGAATCTGTGAGACTAATCTCCCTACAATAACATGTGATAAGTTGTGATTAGTGCACTTTAGTGTGTTGTTGTAACGCCCCGGTTTTTGAAACCTGAGTACATGACTCGTTTTCCAAAAACCCGAGTGTTAGCCCATAAAATTCAGTCTAAAATTGAACCGCTTATCGTTAATTAGAGTTAGCAGCAAATGTTGGCGGAGTAAACCATGCATTGTATAAAAACATTCTAACCATAGTCAAAATCCAAATGTAGCGTCCATACAGGACTTATACAACCCAAATAACAAAAGTTCATTAAACAAAAACATAAATTTATCATCTAATGGTGGAGCTCAATATAGGCCACAGGGACCCCGTCTAGCTCTTCAGCTACCCGATTTGCTCTAGCAACCTAGTAAACAACATTGGCTCGCTCTACACCTGCATCAACTGGTATGGTTTGATAGCGTCAGTGGCTATCGCAGTGAGGAGTACCCTCTAAGATTACATACTCGTTATTCATAATCTAGGATAGGTCACAAATCATGAGAGTAAATATATTAAACAGCGCAATTCGTAATCATGGTCATATACTAAAAAATTAAGCCAATCCATATAATCTCATCATAAGCAAAATATAATAGCAACCGCAATGCAAGTGTATGTGTCCAGATAGTCCAATAATTATTCATACAACTTTCTATTGCACACGAAAATCACATTGTACGTGAACTCCGCAAGATGACTAGAAAATCAATAGGCGAACTCCCGCTCCACCCGGAAATCACAGTACAAGTGAACTCTGCAAGGTGAATAGAAAGACAACCATTAAACCTCTACTTCACTCGGAAACCATATCTTATGTGAACTCTACATGATGGCTAGAAAATCGATAAGCGAACTCCCGCTCCACCCGGAAATTATGGTACGACTGAACACCGCAAGATGAAGAGAGAACCAACATACAAACATCTACTTCACCCTGAAATCATATCGTACGTGAACTCCACAAGATGGCTAGAAAATCGATAAGCGAACTCCCGCTCCATCCGGAAATTATGGTACGACTGAACACTACAAAATGAAAAGATAATAACATACAAACTCTAGACCACCTGGAAATCTTATCGTATGTGAACATCGCAAGATGGCTAGAAAATCGATAAATGGAATCCCGCTCCACCCGGAAATCACAATACGATTGAACATCGCAAGATGGATAGGAACAACAAGATATGCGAATATAACCAACAAGTCACAAAAGGGCACTAATAATCCATCAAAGCCACGAGGACAAATATGCGGTCTAGGCCATGTAAGGCAACGTGCGGTCCAAGCCATGTATGGTAGATATGCGATCCAAGCCGTGTAAGTCAAATATGGACTGCAAGATGGTAAGACCACGACAAGTCCCATTCAATCCATCAAATGCTCGCTAGTAGTAACATATAATCAACTAACAGGTTGTACAATTAAAAATAGCATGTGAACATCAAACCATTTATGCTTGCCAATATTAAAGAGACATGTTCATTATCTAACACAGGAATCAATTTCGCAACGGATTAGCATATTCATATAGTAAGGTAAGTAACTCAATGAGGGAAATCAAGGCATCATCATCTATGTCTAGATTGATGAATTTAAGTGGGAAGCTCAAAGGGTGAGTCCTCACCTTAGAGCGTAGATTTATTTCTTGCTTGGTTGGAGATCATTAAAGGACTCAAAACACTCGATTAACCTAAAATATCACATGTCAATGGTTAGGATAGAATAGGTTCAGATGTGCCCAAATGATTAAGGTTCCCAATGTGTATCCGAGTTAGATTCAAATTGGTACAACTAGATAAACTAAAATGTAATTTAAATCCAAGAAAATGTGTAATCTCAAATCCTAAGACTAATTAGCTATAATGAACATTCTAGATAGAGTAGGGCCCGCTTACCAAAAATCCAAGTCAACTTGGATCTAGCCCAACTCAAAATGATCTGTCCTTCTCAACGAAAATAATCTGTACCAATATCATTCACATACTTGCAACTAACAAACTGACTAAATATTTAATTGCATTAAACCAGGTTTAATCATTACAAGAAGCTACGTTAACTCACCTCAACCTGGATCAACCCATTTGGGTTGGGCGAGCTTCAATCGAGTAGACTCATCGGGCCCACTCTCTTCCTCCTCGCCCCTCTTTTCTTGCTGGAACTCAACTGGATTAGGCCTACCTCGATCCTGTCAAACTTAGTTTCAATCGAGTCGACTTGGTTTTGACCAGACAGCAGCCCCAAGCTCCCTCTCTCTCTCTCTCTCGTTTTTTCTTCCTCTTTCTCTTTCTTATCCTTCTCTTCTTGCTCTCCCTTTCCTTTCTCTTTGCTAGAAGCCTGGAATGTCCAACAATGGGTCTGGACCAAATCCAAACCAACTCCGCTAAGCTAACTCGGCAGCAAGTCAGCTCACGACTCACACACACTCTCCCTCTCTCACTCTCTTACAGTTTCTCTCTCTACCTCCTCCTACTGTTTAGACAGGTTCAGTAATACCTGTGTTCAGGCAAAGATTGGCTTGGTGTTCACTCCCGAAGTATAGGGTTGTGATGTAGTAATAATCTCGGTAAGACCGAGGTCGAATCCACAGGGACTGAAACTTGTACGTAATCTGAAACCAACTAGAACTAGAACTAGAATGAGATGAAATCTAAATTGAGTGTAATTTGAAGAATAATGGTGAAATATTTAATCTAAAACTTCAGAAAATTCAGAGAAAGGGAACTAGGGATTCAGAGGATCCACTTGTAGCAATTGGGAAGTTACCTTGTATTGATTCAAGGATACAACTGGAATTAGAGCCATATCCTATCCAGTTGGTGAGAAGAGATTTGTCAGATCTCTGAATGTCTCATGGATCTAATCATCAACAAATATGATTGGCGTAAATTTGGAAGTGATCCCATCACCTAACCATGCCCAGGAGACAATGGCAAACAACAGCAATTTACCAAACCCACAGTCAATCACAGGAGAATTGTGAAAGTTAGGAAGAATTCCATCACCCGACCATGCCCATGGGACAATGGTGAACAACAAGTCATACTAATTTCACAATCTCAATAATAGGAAAAACATACTTAAAGCTATCGCAGATCCGTTGTAATTTGAGTCACAACAAACCATTAAAAAACTAAAAATATGCCTTCATAAATAACTAAAATCCATAAGAATTCCACAAAACATGAATTAAAGCCAAGCAAACGTTCCAATCATGCTACAAGCTTCATCTCTTAGCCCTAGCTAAGAGGTTCAGCCCAACATGAATGGGCTGAATCCTTTAAACAAAACAAAACATAAAAAAAATAAAAATAAAAAAAACAAAACTCCCTGTCTCTCTCCCTGCTCCACGTCTCCCTGCTGCCGTTCCTTGCTCCAGCCGTGGATCGGATCCTTCCTCCTTTTTCTCTCTCTGACCACCTTTTATAAAGAAGGGAATGGTGGTTGCTGCGCGTGGTTGAAACAGAGTCGGAGACTCTGTTTACGCAGCAGAATCAAAGCCAACGCCACGTATCTGTGATGATTGGTAGGCCTAAGATTGACTTTAGACGAGAAATCCACCCCGTCCAATTAACTCGCCTCGAAAAATCAGCCAGGAATGAATTGTTTTGGCTTGAATTAGGTGTGTCCCACCGCACTTTTCAATTCACCGTCAATCTCCCGTTCGGCTGAGATCTTCGCACATTTGTTGCATGGAAATATTCAGACATCTAGGTGAAGGTCTTGGCCACCTCATGTGACAGATGAACGGTTCAGATCATTGAACTGGGCACTGAGTGGGACCCACTTGTAGACTCAGCGTCCGGCTTTCGCTGACGCCTGCGAAGCAAAGCTCGTTCACTTGCGCTGACGAAGCTGGTGGGGTCCACTGCGATGTATTTTGAAGAAATCCGAGTCGTCCATTGAATTTTACTCGAAAAACCATCCAGATATGCTAAGATCGAAATGATTTTAGTGTGGCCCACAGAATATTGTACTCTGCCGTCCATCGTGCATTCAACGACTAGGATCTCACGATACCTCGCATGGGGTGAAACTGACACCTAGGCGATGTTCACGCCCATCCTCTTGATACAATAGACGGTTCAGATCATCACTCCGGGTGTCGAGTGGGCCCCACTGAGAAGAACCGGCGGACGCAGGAGCGTCCGCTGTTCCTGCACAAGAAGAAAGACGGGTCAGCCCGTCTTTGACCGGGCTGACCGTCCGGTGCGACTCGGGTATCGGATACCCCATGTACACGCGATGTACGTGCGAGGTCCACTGTGATGTTCAGTTGAAATCCATTCCGTCCATTCATTTCCTCAGTTCATTTAACGCGTTGATACCAATTTTTAAGCATATCCAGATAGCAGGTGGGCCCAAAATCAGAGTTTTGTGGGCTGATCTGTGTGTTGGGCCACTTATATAGGGATCCAAGGGCCGAAACTCGACTTGTACGGTTAATTTATGGTCCTTATGCCACATATGAAGTTTTGAGTCTATCACATGGTGGGAACCCTGTGATCTTGCATTCTGGTTGGTTTTCGGGCCCGTTAAATGCGAACGGCTTGATTTTCTCTGATCTCTGGCGTATAAATCCATCAATTTTGGTCCTCTTGAGTCCGCTCCTCGCTGTGGTGATTTTAGAGCATCAAATACACACTTTTAGCACCTTTTTGTAGTCCACACTTGCAACTGTACCTTGCATCACAAACACGATTAAATTGGGCTTTAAAACGGTGGCATGTTCATAAATTCGGTAATAACTGTGGTCTAAAATGCAATATTTGACCCTCAACACTTGGCACGTCGGGCAGCGACTCGGCCCGAACTCAGTTACTGAGTCGGCCCAGCCAAATGCAGTAGCAACAACACCCGTTTGGCTGAGGCAGACCCGGTCAAAATTTGACTCGGTTTGCCCAGCAACCCGACTCACAACCCCCCTCTTCTCTTTCTCTCATCCTCTCTCCCTCTCCGAGCCTTATTTACAACCAAAAAGGGCCTGGACTCGGCCCAGACTCGGTCTGAGGCCTGATGCAACAGCAGGTTGACAGCAGATCTCTCTCTCTCTCTCTCTCTATTGTTCTCTTTATTTTCCCTTTCTTCTGTTAGAAGTCCAGCGACCTCTGGACTCGTCAGGACACGCTCGAACTCGCCCCATCTCGACGTGGTGCGACTTCTCTTCAACGAGGATGATAATGGCGGATTTCCGATTTGTGTCTGTTTCTTTGAAACGAGAGCATTAGATGACTTAGATTGATGTCGTGAAGTTTGAGGAAGTGAGCAATCACAGCTCCATTGAGGTTTGCTCGATGGGTTCGAACGAAGGAGGGAAAATGGTCGTTTTCTAGGGTTTTCGAAGGAGATGGAGGAGGCAATGGAGTGATGCTCGATCCTCCCTCTTTTAAGACTCTTCCTAGCTCTTCAGAGCCACTGGATGAAGGATGGATGGCCCAGATTTATTCTATGGCAGGGAGGTGGACGAAAACAGCGGGCGCAACAAAAACCGGCCGTGGTTTTGCCCAAAAACCCTAAACTGCACGAAAAGAATGGATGGCTAGGATGGACTCATTCCAATGGTTGAGATGATGGTAGGAATCCTGACTTGGATCGCCAGCGAGGCAGGGAAAAAGACAGTTTTCCATTTCCGGAAATTGTTGCACGCACGACTCTTCTTGGGCAGATGTTTGTGTGCATGAGATCACACGAGTGGCATGGTTTTGGTCGTCCCCTCATCACGCACATGATGGACGGTTTGGATCAGGGAAACGGTCCACGATGATGGCCCACTACCTTTGCAAACGGACAACCGTCCAGCACGCGGGAGAAAGTTCCCTTCTCCCTTTCCATTTTTGTTGGGTCAAACCCGCTTGACTGGGTTTCCTAGTCTGGTGCGACGCGGGTGTACGCCCGCTGTCTGCACTCTCGTAGCAGATGTGGGGCCCACAGTGATGATCTGATGGATCCAGGCCCTTCGTTTGTTTTATTTACTCAGATTAGGACTCAGTCCAAAGAATGGGGCAGATCCATGACTTATGTGGGCCATATCAACAAGAGTATGGCCATTAAGCGCTAGTTATCATCGATTCGAGGTGGTATGTGGTCCACACTCGTGATCAGAACCGTTCATCTAGCTAGTGAGCCACCCAGGGCCACTATTTATTTTAAATTGATATTATTTTAACTAGATGGGTCACACAACATTTATTTCTGGGTTCAAACTATGATTTCCATCCAACCGACGGTCTGATCAATTCCAAACCTGACCATTAGTGATCCTTGGAGTTTGATATTGATGGTAGATGGTTTAATCTGTCTATTGAGGTGATTTATGGGGATGGATCGCCCAAATATTGGTTGTAAGCCTAAGGAATGGTGAATCTAGTGACTTGAGTCTTGAAACTGATTTTCCACAGCTTAATCAATCTAACAGGACATCGTCTGATGTTTTACCTCAATTAGGTTCCTAGAATTAAGCCTCATAAGGTTCAATGTGGTTCTCTACGTGATGTGATAGTCCAAAAATTATTTTCTATGGTAGGATGGTCCATCTTGAAAGACAACGGCTGTATGCATTATTCTATGAGTGCAAATCACTCCCAACAGTCAGACTTAGGCTACATGATGTAAATGTTCACACTAATCAAGTTTATGTTTATACTTGGTGAGGTCTCCATGCTAACACCCGAGTATTGAAAGTACGGGATGTTACAGTTGTCCCATGAGTGGGACTGTTCATTCAGTCGATTCTATCTCAATTTAGCCATAGCCCAAATAGCCATCCACTCAGATGATCCTGATCATAAAATCAAATGAATTTTACTTGTTTAACCTGAACCAATGCGCAATTTTTTTACTGTCCGTTTGTAGGTCACAGATTGGACTGTTGATTGTCCAAGTTGTGTGGTGTTTGGGTTACTAATCTGTGACAGAGCCTACCATACCACTGAACTGCACCTGTCAATTCTTGTTTGATTTTGATTGTGTAACTAGTCTCATAATATTGTTTCCGTTACTCTTTTGTGCTACAAATACAATTAGAATACATCATCAGATCTGGTGAAGATTCCTGGTACCAGCTTTGTTCACATGGCTTGTGTGACTCTGTAGCCTCCTCTTTCCTTTTGCACATAGTTCCTCTAGGAGTTTGGCTATGATTTTCAAGATTTTATTTGTGTATATAGCAAATCGTCCTCTCTGCTCGAGTCCTCTCCAGAGTCCAGATTGGTTTTGAGTGGAGCTGTGCTCCAATGAAGTGGTACACAAAACTGGTGTCCTCATGCTTGATTCCCGTCCAACATTCAAAAGTAAAATGTCCATCATTTTTGGAGCTCTCATTGTGGAATGAGAAGCAATGGGTAAGCATCTCCCTTTTGCTCCACCATATGGTTATCCCAAACATTCATTGAGAAGGGTCCAACAGTAAATGGAATCAAAACTTGGTTGAAACCTGATTACTTTGACTAGTCATCCCCTCCGCTGTATATTTCTGGACCTGGTCGGAATGGTTTGGTCCTTGGGAAATCACTCTCCATAGTTGAGCTTTGATTCCCAGCTGTAGATGGCCCATGTTGCTAAAAAATCTAATTGACCTCTTTTTCTGATTGTCCATACAAGGATGAGTTGGAACCAACAACCCAGCTTAGCATGTATATGAACAATGAGGTTCTTAATCACCTGGACTTTTGTGTGTGGGCCATCCACTATTGACCGTCCTATATAAATAAACAGCCTGTGGATCATCACATCAACTGTTGACTGTCCTATATAAACCGCCTGTGGATTTGCGGTGAGACCTACTAAACTTGCTCTTTTCTTTCCTTGTTATTTCATTACTACATATATATTTTTAGATGAGGGATCACCAAACTTAAATTAAAGAAAGTTAGGGACAGCTTGGACATGGTCTGTCCTCTTCCTTCCCCCCTCCCCCAATTTTCTCTTTTGATCTTTTATTTTAATATTTTCAATAAGGGCTTGTTTGGATTCATGGAAAGCATAGGCAATGAAATAGTGTTTATGGGGAAACCTTATTTTCAGGAAACTGGGGGAAAGGAAACATTTGTTTTCCTTGTTTGTTTTTCCACAAGATTTTCCTACAAATTTATGATCTATTTTCAAAATTGTTATTTGGAAAAACAAAATTTTCTTAGAGGAAAATTCTAGGTAGTCACTAGCATCTGCTAGATTAGCACGTGGCACATGTGGGATGCTTGAAGTTAATCGTGGCACATGTGGCATACACAGCGTATGAGGGCGCTTGAAGCTGAGTTGTGGTACATGTGAGGTGTGTGAAGTTGTACGGTGACACGTGTGGCACAGAACACAATTGGCACCTTTGACATGTGGGCACTAGCAGCTAGATAGCTTGTGCACATTGACACCATTGGCACATGTGGCATAGTGGAGCAATTGAAGATGGATGATGGCACATGTGGGACATTGGCATATCTTGAGTTGTTTGCACATGTGGGGCACAAGAGAAGATGAATGGTGGTACTGTGGCACATTAGCACATATTGGGTGCAAGAGAAGATGGATGGTGTCACATGTGGCACATTAGCACTTGTGGGACGCTTTACACATGTGGGGTGTAAGAGAAGATGGATGGTGTCATGTGTGACACATTGACACATGTGGCAGAGTGGCACATGTGGGGCATAACTAAAGACAAACAATGGCTCATTGGCACATGTGACACATGTGAGGTGATTGAAGATGGATAATGGCACATTTGGGCTTAATCCTTGAGAAACTCATTTTCCTTCATCATGGGAAAATGCCTTCTTAAGGTTAGAGGTGGGAAAATAAATTTATTTATTTTTAATGAAGAATTGGGAAATGGTGCCTCCTACACATTCCCACAAAGAAAAGCTAAACAATGGAAAATGAATTTCATGGGAAAAAAATGTTTCCTTTCCTTTACATGAATCCAAACAGCCCCTAAAGAGATGTTAGTGGTCACTTTGTATAAAATATACTTCCGTTGAACCTGTGAACTAAACTGGGAAAGGTGTTCTAAATATATGGGGCAAATGCGCCAAGTAATACAAATATGAGATCGATGACCACATGATGAGTGGTGTTACTTGATTTTTGGGCCAGTGCATCTGAAGAGTGGCTTAGATGATAGTGATGATGCATCTAAAGAGTGGTTTCCACTTAATGGCCCCTAATTGATTACTGTAAACATTTATCCTTCAATCAAGTGTGGCCAACATCAGGTCATCTTGATTTTTAGTCATGGCACATACATGGTGGAGGCCACCTTTTGAACTTGGATCTTGCATAAACATCCTACATTGTCATGTCTTGGATATATTTTTGCATGTGCATGTACGTCATGTGGTTCCCTCCTAGTTGGCCTCAGCGAATGTTGTAATGCTTTTCTTGGAAAGTACCAAGGTGATTTCACTACGCAATCCATCGTTTAGTGGTGGGAACGGGTGGCGTTGCCAAGTGGGCTGCTAAACTTTGTTTGAGGCCAGGCCCCCTGGTGCCCGCGCTGTGTGAGGCTAGGGCCAATGATGAATATCCTGGCACGGCCCATTGTCCCATAATCATCAGGTGGGCCACCATTAGAAAGAATGGATGATTTGTAGTGGTTCCCATTTGATGTACACGTCTAGTTTAAAGAGACTCATTGGATCCTTGGTCATGGTTGTTCAATGATCCGAACTGTTTACATGATAGTACTTGTAATGGATGGAGGATACTCCAAAAATTGGACTATTTCAAACATTTGTGATGAACTCTTTTACTTACAGGCCCGGCCCAATAGGACGAGGGCTAGGAGTCAGTGGTTAGGGATTGCCCTAGGGAACTAGGGCCAATCCTGCTCTGCCCTAGCCTGGCCCATTGTAACCCCTAGTGTAGTCATGATAGTGTAACATATACCCAGTTGGTTGTCTAATAATCAAATGCATACTCCAGATACCATGATGAAATTTGCATCTTTTGAGACCATTGTGGAGATGATATACAAGTACAGTATTCCCACTCCAAAGGACAAGTGCAGCAAACAGCTGCAGCTCAGTGTGAGCTTCGCCGGTGGCTACATTGCTGGTGTCTTCTGTGCCGTTGTTTCTCACCCTGCGGACAATCTTGTGTCTTTCCTCAACAATGCAAAGGGGGCCACTGTCGGGGATGTGAGTCTCTTCTCAACTCATCTGTTTTGTTTTTTATTATGTCCACCATCTTTACCTTGTTAACATTGTTGCTTGTGGTTCTGCCTCTGAATGGATTGTCATGTGCAGGCTGTGAAGAAGCTTGGGTTGTGGGGTCTCTTTACCCGAGGGCTTCCTCTTCGCATTGTCATGATCGGTACTCTGACTGGAGCACAATGGGGGATCTATGATGCTTTCAAAGTTTTTGTTGGCCTGTAAGTTAAAACGTCTACAAACCATCAAAATGGATATGTTATATGATGATGCTGGATCAAAAGAAAGACCTTGTTCTTCGTACCACCTGTCAATGCTCCAGAATTTCCCCAATTACATCTGATGAGCCACGTTATTTGGTAGACCATTTTCTACTTTCTTCTCTAGTGAGATGATCGTAGCCATCCAATGAAAATCAATGACTAATGGTGGCACTGAATTGGATGGTTAGGATAATCTGATGGGAGAGATTGTTAGGTTGTCTCCCATCTACCGAGGGGCACATCATGAGAATTCTGGATCAACCCGACATGTACAGTTTGTTGGGCTGAGCAAATGCATGATCGAACAGTGTATTTCTTTCCAGTGTTTACTACAAGATGCGAGATACTTGAAGATAATTGTGGTTTTCTTGGTGTCTTCTGTTCTAATATTGAATGGTGATTGCAACATTCAGGCCAACTACCGGTGGAGTCGCTCCTCCAGCAGCGATCCCTGATCCAAAACTTGTAGCCACGGCCAGGTGAATTTGAAGAGGTGAAGGTTTTCAGAGATTAGTAGTAATTGATTACTGTTGATGCTGTTTTGCTCCTAACCAGGTCAGGCTGTATTTTTTCCTTGGATTTTTTTTTTTTTCAATTTTGAATTTGGGAGGTTGGTTTTGATCTCATCCTCCAGACTTTGAAGAACACAAGATACATAGTTGTTTAAACTTTGTTGCAGCTTCAGAGCATTGAAGAAGAACCAAAATAATGACAGACGGAAATAGGATCTGTCTGATTGTACGCAGTTTAGACCTTTGTTATTTTGAAAACTTTAAACTGAGATTGCTATGGATGGTGAAATTGCTAGTAGGAAAAGGGTGCCTTTGGATGCATTATTGAATTGAATTGCAATAGTTAATTTAATATAAGTGGGGAGATCAGATCTTTGTTGGGGAAATGCTGATGCTATTCATGTATGTAGAGATTGAAGAGGCGATTTGCGACACATGCTAATGGGGAACATGTGTGTGGCATGTAGGCCACTCAGGAGGTTGACGGTCCACATGCATACATTGAATATAGATCACTGGTTGTAACTGTATATGCTTATTCCAGTGTTGCCCTCGCCTTATAAGTGGACAACCTTGATTTTTGGGATGGTCCTCACCTGGTGAATGGACCGGATCTCAATTCTGTTTGTCGTGCAATGCAGATCTTCAGTCTTTCCTCACATGAGTCGCTGTAGCCTTCATATTGCAGCTACGTTGCTTTCAATTTGGGTTTTTCAAGCAAATGCAATTCCAATTTAATCGATTGATGTATCCACCTTTTTTATTTCTAGGAAACTTAATTATATTAATTCTTTTTATTTTTTTATTTGTCATCTCTTCTTGATTAGACTGAATGTTTACAATTCCATGCAGTCTAATCTCTTAATTAGACTGAATGTTTGCAACTGGGGCCCATATACTAGTAATCAAAACAGAAAAATTTGTGGGGCCATGACCCAAAAAAGAAAAAATCTCTATTTGGGGTGAATAGCTAACAACCAGTAAGCTTCAACTACGAAAAAGGTCAAATGTTATACAGTTAGGCTCTTCAAAGCTTGGGGATTTGTGGTGCATGGGCCATCCACTGCAAGGCCTGTTGTGTATAGGCGGTTTGGATCATTGGATCATGGGCCCAGTCGTGTAAACTGAAAACCGTAGCTGTATTGTGCAATGACTTTTTGTCCCAAGCGTGTCTTGGTGCAACCCATCTAGCTGAGGAGATGGTCAATTCCCATAATGGCCGGTGAGAAAGCTATGTAGGTCCAGGTGCTCTAGCTCAGCCCATTGATATTTAGGTGGGCCGGTCTGGTTTGACTTGTCATGTCTTTTGGGTACACACATGCTCACTCTCACCTCAATTTAGTTACTCGGCCTGAAAAAGCACATTTTTTTCGATGAGTCGAGCATTTGTAAGTCTCCACCATGAGTGGGCATGTCGTGTTGGGATTTGTTCCACAGAATCACACAGAGATGGATCTAGGATAGCAATCCTAGAGCACCAAGCAAACACAAGAGAACATAAAGATTTAATATAAAAAACCCTTTCAGGAAAAAACCACGGCACAAAATGATAAAAATTCACTATGAAAACATAAATTACAAAGAGAAAAAACTTATCCAAATCAAACAACCTCAAATCTCACCCTTACTATACTCTTTGAAACCCTAGAACCCCTTTTAAAAACCCTTGGAATACCTTTAGAAAGCCTTATGATGTTTTAGAAAGGCCTTAGGGATTCTTATTTATAGTTTAGGAAACCCCAATTATGCATTGACTTGGAATAGTTTAGAAACCGCATCAAATTTACGCTGTTCGTGTGCTATCTGTGTAACCTTAGACGAGTTGAAACAGATCTTCGACGAGTCGAGGATCACGGAAATTTCAAATACATTGTTGCTGGATTTCGAGCCGAACTTTCTTTGATCAGTCGAACTTTTTGGAACTTTTTAGATTTAAGACATCTTTTTAACAACAATCTCCACCATGTCTTCAATTTTCAAACGTGTATCATTTTCACCTCTTCTCCTATCTCTGCAGCACATCATAGTTTCAATCAACGCTTCTCGTGTAAACACCGTCCTTCTTTTACGCCATCGCCAAGCCCAGAGAAGTTGCACAGAACTTAAACTTCTCTGTAGGAACAACCTTGGTGAGCATGTTTGCTGAATTCACGTTGGTGTGAATCTTCTCCAGTGTTACGCCTCATTCTTTAACCATCTGTTTGATAAAATGGTGACGAACATCAATGTGTTTAGTACGAGAGTGATAAACAGATTTTTTAGCCAAATTAATATCGCTCTCGCTATCACAGTTAATCGGCACAGTCTCTTGCTGAAGTCCCAACTGATTTATCATGCTTTTTAACCAAACACATTCTTAAATGCTTCCGTCACTGCCATATATTCTGCTTCAGTCGTAGAAAGAGCCACTACAGACTGAAGCTTCGACATCTAACTAATTGCTCCACCCGCTAGTACAAACGAGTATCCTAAGTAGACTTTCTAGAATCTACCCTGCCTGCGTAGTCTGGATCCACATACCCTGCCAACTTTGCCCATCTTCTCAAAAGTTAAGACGTAGCCTTTTGTACCTTGAATGTATCGAAGTAGCCATTTCACCGCTTCCCAATGTTGCTTCCCGGGGTTTGATATGTATCTGCTCACAACACCGACTGCATATGAAATATCTGGTCTCATACAGACCATGACATACATTAAACTGCCAACCGCGTTCGAATAAGGCACATGAGATATAACCTGTTTTTCCTCATTTGATTTAGGACATTGTTCTGAGGAAAACTTGAAGTGAGTCGCGTGGGAAATGTTTACTGGCTTTGCCTGGTCCATCCCATACTTGATCAGCATATTTTCAAGGTATTCTGTTTGTGATAACCAAAGCTTGCTCATCTTCCCGTCTATATGAATATCTATGTCGAGAAGCCTCTTTGCAGCCTTCAAATCTTTCATATCGAATGTCCCTGATAACTGATTCTTCAGTACGTTGATTTCAGACATATCATGACTAGCGATTAACATATTTTCAACATACAATACTAGGATGATGAATTTTTCATTACTCAGTGTCTTGTAATAGACACAGTGATCGTATTCACTCCGAGTAAATTTCTAACTCAACATGAAAGAATCAATTTTTTTTATACCACTGCCTAAGCGTCTTTTTCAGGCCGTACAACGACCTCATTAACCTGCAAACTTTTTTCTCTGCCCCTTTAATTTCGTAACCCTTTGGTTGGTACATGTAGATCTGCTCTTCCAACTCCCCGTACAGAAATGCAGTCTTGACATCAATTTGTTCCAGCTCGAGATCGTATTGAGCAACCAGCACCAACACGAATATGATAGACACCTACCTAACCACCGATGTGAATATCTCTGTGAAGTCGATTCTTTCTCTCCGAGTATAACTCTTGCTACCAATCTAACTTTGTATCTATCATGTTTTTTTTTGAATAACTACATGCATCCAATTGCTTTTCGGTCCACTGGAAGCTCCACTAGCTCCCATGTGTGATTTTTGCACAATGAGTCCATCATCTCATTATCCATAGCTACCTTTCACTTTTTTGCATTAGGCTCATTAAGAGCCTCCTGAATAGTAGACGAGTTCTCCTCATCTATAACAAGGGCATATGTAATATTAGAGTCGTCCTTGTATCTTGCCGGTAACTTGCGATCACACGGTGAGTTCCTTCTCATATGTAGCTGCTTCACTTGATCCTGTACTTCTGTCTGCGCATCTGTCTCTGCCTGAGTATCATCTGTGTTAATTTGGACGTCTATGATCAACCTTTCTGGTTCCTCTTGATCATTCTTGCGGAATAGAGAGCTTTCATCGAATCTAACGTCACGGCTAGTGATGACCTTGCGGGTGACCTTATCGAATAACCTGTAACCTTTCACACTAACACCATAGCTAACAAAAATATACTTTTTGGCTCTATGGTCTAGCTTATCTCTCTCAACTAACGGTACATGAGAGTAAGCTTCACAATCAAATATGCACAAATCTGAGTAGTCGACCTTACGACCACTCCATACTTCTTTTGTGATTTTACATTCAATTGTCGTAGAAGGAGACTGGCTCACCAAATAACAAGCCGTGTTAACAGCCTTAGTTCATAAGTCTTTGCCTAACGCAGCATTACTTAACATGCATTGAGCCCTTTCTAAGAGAGTCCAATTCATTCACTCAGCCACACTGTTTTGTTCGGGCATGTGGCGCACTGTGTTGTGCCAATGATTCCTTCATCTTTACAATATTTATTAAATTCAGTAGAAATAAATTCTCCACCATTATCAGTCTTTAAAACATTTATTTTTTGCCCTGGCTGTTTTTCAACCATTATCTTCCATTATTTGAATATGGTGAAAACTTCAGATTTACGTTTCATGAAGTAAACCCAAACTTTCATGGAGTAGTCGTCAATGAATAAAACAAACCATGACGACCTTCTAACAAAAATCTCTGGAGATGACCCCATACGTTAGAGTGGACATAATCAAGCACTCCTTTACATACATGTTTTTCAGTTTTAAAAGATAATTTAGATTGTTAACCATATATACAATGCTCGCATATATCTAAATCAAAATTCTTAAAAGCTGGAATCAAACATCGGTTAGATAGTTCCTTCATGCCTCGCTTGCTCATGTGGCCCAAACGGGAATGCCACATACGTGCAGACGTGAAATCTGCAACATTCACTGCCGCTCCACCATCTGAAGTGCTTCTGATAAACCTGTAAAGGTTTCCGTGCCTTTGCACTCTCATAATCATGAGTGCCCCTTTTGTTACTTTAAGGACATCATTGACGTCGGTGAACTTGCACCCTATAGTCTCGAGTGCACCGAGAGAAATAATACTTTTCTTCATATCAGGAACGTGCCTGACATCAGTCAAAGTACATTTCATCCAATCAAACATCTTGATGCTCACCGTACCAATAACCACAATATTATAGACATTGTCATTGCCCATAAAGACCTGTCCACCATCGCATTATCTGAAACTAACCAACCAACTTCGATGAGAATTCATATGATATGACGCTCCTGTGTTGAGGATCCACTCATCTCCATGATTGTCGTGCAAGTGTCCGATCATGGACACAGACAATACATTGTCTCTTCATCAGATGTGAAAACATTGGCTTCCTTAGAAGAAGCAGCTGATTTTTTTTATTTTTATTTTTTTTATAGGATTAGTACAATTTTTTTTCATGTGTCCAGACATCCCACAGTTCCAGCACTTTAATTTCCTTTGCCATTGTCCTTAGATTTGAATCTAGGTCTTGAAGATACTATACCTCGCTCAGAATTCCTACCTCTTGTAATCAGTGCATCGGAAGATGTCCTCATGTCGCCGTTTACCTTTCTCATGGCCTTCCCTTGAAGGGTGAGATAACGACGTCGACACTTAGGGTTTTATTTATGGTGCACATTGTGTCCTTGAATGACTCATACGATGCTGGAAGAGAATTTAACAACATACATGCTTGTTCCTTATCTTTGATCACTTCCTCCATATCCAACAATTTGCAAACTAATTTATTAAAGTTGCTGATGTGGGCCTTCAGATCTCCACCCTCTGCCATCTTAAAGTTATACCACTGTCGCTTCAAGAGTAGGCGATTTTCAGAAGATTTTTTCGCATATATATCCTTTATCTTCGCTCATAAACTAACTGCAGTTTTCTCCCTCAAAATATTATAGAGTACCTTATCCGTGAGATATAAACAGATTAAGGATAAGGCCTTTTTATCAAGGGTATTCCATTCATCATCAGTCATAGTAGACCTTTTCGCCTCAAGAGCACCATTCTCGCCTTGGTTGGTTAAGAAACTGATCATCTTGATCTTCCATAACTTAAAATTATTTTTGCTCGAGTACTTTTCAATATCATACATAGTACTTTCCATTATTGCTAATCTTGCAGATTCAGATCCGTGCCCTAATGGTAGCTCTGATACCATTTGTTGGGATTTGTTCTGTGGAATCAAATAGAGATAGATATAGGATAACAATCCAAGAGCACCAAGCAAACACAAAAGGATACAAAGATTTAATGTGGAAAACCCTTTCGGAAAAAAACCACTGCACAAAGCGACAGAAATCTGCTATAAAAGCATAAATTACAGATAATGGACTTACCCGATTCAAACAACCTCGAATCTCACCCTTTTTACACCATTTGAAATCCTAAAACCTCTTCTAAAAACCTTTGGAATACCTTTAGAAAGCCTTATGATGTTTTAGAAAGGCCATAGGGACTCTTATTTATAGTTTAGAAAACTTCACTTACGCATTGACTTGGAATAGTCCAGAAACTACATCAAATTTACGTAGTCCATGTGTTGTTTGCGTAACCTTAGATGAGTTGAAGGAGATCTTTGATGAGTCGAAGGATACCTTCAACTAGTCGAGGATCACGGAAATTCCAAATACATTGTTGTTGAATTTCGAGCCAAACTTTCTTCGACAAGTCAAATTTTTCTAAAACTTTTCAGATTTAAGACATCTTTTTAACATGTTAGTAGCCCACATGTGGAAGTGGTCTGGTGATGCTCTTCATTAAGGTTTTATGCATGAACGCTGTCTATTGCAAACCATACCTTCAGTTGGCTTTCTCCTTTTTGCTGTTTTCATCCACCAAACTCTTCTTCTTCATTATTATTCTTTGAAAAACTGGTGGCAGTAAGATTACGTTTTTAAGAAGTTTCACATTTTTTTAATCTTTTATTCACAGCATAGTGTACCGACACGAATCCCGTGCATCGCGATCATACAATTGGAACTCCATCTCTCTAGCGGCATCCCACACCACAGTCTTTGCCGACAGGTCCGAGTCGGATGTGACTCGTCCGAGTTGACTCAGGACTAAGTTGAGTCTGATTTGGTTTGGCCAACGAGTCAGTAGAGAAAATAGGCCCGACCAGGACGAGTTTGCCTCGACTTGACTCGGATCGAACAGTGGGTGAAGTCACTGAGTCTTAAAACCAATCAATGGCAAAGCACAGAGGGTGAACAGTGCATCTCTTGGACTCTTCTGGGAGAGAAGAGGATGAAAATTCTCCCACTTCATATATAGCATGCAGATTGCAGGAGTGCGTCAATCTGAACTGTTCGTTCATCATGGACAAGTAGGAATGGACCATTATCCAGAAATCAATGCAATTCAGCAATTTTAACAGATCAGATAGTGTGTACAATGGTCAAAATTTCTACTTAGGCATTAAGAACTAACCAATACGATAAAAGCCCTGTGATCAGTGGAACGCGTTGCTTTGACTAGATCATTGCATACCACCATGCTTTGCAGCTGATGTCTGCACTGTTAGCATGGTGGCGGCTAGGGGTGCACACGAACCGACTCGCTTGACTCGACTCGAAAAAGCTCGGTTCGAAGCTGAGTTTGAGCCGAGTTGAGCTGATTTTTTTAGCTCAAAAAATGAGTTCGAGCAGACCCAGCTCGACTCGACTCGGATTGAATCCAGCTCGAATCGAACTTGGATCAAACTAGTTCGGTGACTCGGTTACTTTACCATTGATGTTGCTCACCAACTGTTTGATAAAATGACTCAATGAAATGTGGCTGGTGGGGTGGCAAGGAAGGTTTGATTGGCTGGTGGCAAGGAAGGTATGTACATGAAACAAATACCAGTCAGGCTCGAGGACCGAGCTGAGGTCAGCCACTGTTCGAGCCGAGTCGGGCTGAGGCCAGGTTGACTCGGATCGACTCGATGTACACCCCTAGTGGCGGCACTTTGGTTTATTATTATTATTATCCCAATAGCCCTTTTCATCCTTAAGATAGCATAGCATGGCTATTCAACTATGGTTGTCTAGGTAGCCCTCTCCACCTAGTGTGGTGGCTTTCCCTCTTTTTCAGGTTGTCCTTTCCATCTCATCACCATTTTACCCCTTCCATCACTCCAACATAGGACGTGGTGTTGATTTTGATTAGAACTATTTAGAACCTACCCCAATTTGTGTTTTAACATTGAGGTCATAAGTTTGAGTGCCCATGTAAGGTGGGAGTATGTGTAAAAAGAAAAAGTGGCAATGGGTTGGGTTTGGACCAGGTTAGTAAATGGGCCAAAAATTCTTGCCCAAACACAACCCACGAGCCATGATCCATAAGCCATTAACCTCTGACTAGACCCGACCTACTTAAAAATTCATCAAGCTGGACCTGACCTGACCAATTTAAATGTAAATGGGTTGGGCTTGCCAATCTATCAAGACACAACTCGGGTTTAAGAATAAAATATGACAATAAGGCTATATGCACAACGTAACCCAACATGTACACACATAAAAATGTTCATTTATACTTTTAATTATTTTTATTTTGTTTTAGGTTTTGGGTTGGGTCAAGTCATCTAGCCCAACTCGTTTTAATGACCCATATGGGCTGGTTAGGTCAGGTAAGGTTCAACCCAGCCCCAACCCACATTTATAGGCTATGAAATCCATCATACAATAGAGCTGAAATGACCAAATTGTAATTGATTTTAGCAAATCTAACTAAAAAGAAGAAGAAGAAGAAGAAAAATGATAAGATGATGGGACCCATCATAGAGGAATGTAGAGCAACCCATGAAATGAAGAAAAAGGAAAGCGAAAGAAGTGAGACATAACCTTCAACTAATTCTATTTGTCAGCCGCCTTCTTTTCTATTCGCGATTGACGGGCGATGACGGATTCTCTATCTTCCCACATGCTTTCCTTCCCATTCACTCAATCATATATTCATATTCAGCTCCCCCACCCTTCCCACCTCCAATGCCTGTCTAATCTGATTTTCAACCATCTTTTGGAAGATCTCCACCATTCATTAGGTACCCCACCCAGCAAACAATTTCACCCATGAATTGGGCACAACCGCTACGTCATTTTAATATTAAATCTCCTTCAAAATTCAGGTCCCTTCATCAGGTGGGCCCTGGAATAGATGTGATCTGGTCTGAAAATTCAACAAATCTTATCTTCTTATCTGATGGGAATGTGGACGTGGGTCAGTTTTTTACCTTAACCGTTCATTTCCTGCGTACATGTATGGCGAACCATAATGAGTGGAAAAGCATGATTTGTGGGCCCACCTAATGAATGACTTAATTCTCGCACTCGTTTCCAGCATTTGTGGCTGTGGGTACGATTCATGCGAGTCGCCCCAGAATGAGAAATGAGACCATTGAAATCAACTTGGGTGGTTTGCAGCTTGCTATAGTTATGGTCTACCCACCAGAGAATTTCCAACCTTTCATGTGTGTAATTAAAACATCCAACACATCTAATACTTCTCCTCATTATGAGGATCACCTTGGCTAAAAATTAGCCACATCTACTCATCAAGTGGACCACAATTCTATTTTACTATTTATCAATGGTTAGAAATGATCATCATCTAATGGCCCACCTGATTAATAGATGGGGCTGATTTTTGCACAAGGTGATTCCCAAGGCAAGGGCCAACTTATTGGAAAGATTGGATTTCACATTCACTTAATAAATTAGAGGTTATCCTCTGGTTGAACCGTACCTTGTGGTCCAATCGGTTTGTCTTGAGACCTTTTTAAATAACCAAAGGAGTTGGAATATTTTAATCTGATTTTTTTAAAAAAAAATTATATTTATTTACTTTTAGCTTACTCCACAAATCTGTGACATATAAACAATTTAGATCATTGAATTAGACTTGAGCCGCCTTGTATATCCCATTGCAACTTGTGGGATTCGGTGGGATGGAATCGGGGTCCGTACTCTTGCTCGGGTGGTAGACTCTCAGGAGTTTCAACTCCCGGTCAAGGGTTCAAGTACCCATAGGTGGTGAAATTCGACCGGCGTGAGTGTGTGGGGGTGTGTGTGCATGTGTAAATTAAAAAAAATTAAAAAAAAAAGGTGAGATGGAATTGCATTTGATCCCATCCGAATTCCTACTTATGTTTGGAAAGGATTAAAAAGGATTGAATTAATTCAGATATTATGATATCAAGTCCAATGGTAGATATTGCAGATTTGGTAATCCACTACATTTATAACCCTATGTTGATGCATGTGTTTTATCCATGCCCTACATCCATATGCACCATTATTGCATGAAATTTGAGTTGCACATGCGTATAGATGATGGACATAAGTTATGAAACATGGTATGTTGAATACAATTCCATGGTCCATTAAACACAGGTTTCACTTGGTACCATGTTTTTTTTTCCAAAGGCAGAATTTAATCCAAAATATGAGATTAGACAATCAAAATACCATTGCATTTCCACATATGTATTCATTGTGCAATAATGATATAACTCCATCTAATGCAATTTCATACCATTTAATCCCGTATTCCAAATAGGTTGCTTCCATACATTTTTAATGTTTTCGTAATCTAAACCGTTGGTACGATGGGTGTGGATGGGAGATAGGAAAAAGAACATAACGGAATGTTTATCCATGTTGATCATTTAAATCCTGTCCGTTGAATAAAGACTACCTCTTTGAACCTTTATTTCCTGGTTCCTTGATAGAATCTTTGGAAGTGGGCCGTAGATGAACGTAGTTGAATTATTTATTTAATAGTTATTTATGTGCATCCAATCTTACCTAATCTTAATATAGGATAGTTAGCAAATGCTAGACAAGCTTGTCCCTAATGTTCTAGAATGGTTAGCTAACGCCAAACAAGCTTGTACATGATGATTCTAGAAAGGTTTCAACAAACAAACAAAGCACGTTTGTTCTCTCGATCTATTATAGATCGGACAAGTTATAAAGAAAACAGATTTACCTATCTTGTTAGGACAGCATAGGCCTAGACAGACAGGGACTCGGGATTGCCTAGTGTAAACTCACCACCAGCCTTCATGATGTGTTGATGTGGAAAAGTTCTGTGGGCCCCACTGTGATGTATGTATTAGATCCAAAGCTGAAATGGGCCACACCACAGATATCAGTGGGGATTGAACGCCTACCATTGAAAACTTCTTTAGGGTCACAAAAGTTTTGGATCAAGCTTATATTTGTGTTTTCCATTTATTTAGGTTAGTGTAACCTTATGAACAGGGTGGATGGAAAATAAACATCATGATGGGCCATAGGAAGGTTTCAACAATAGATATGATTATTGCTGTGCTTGCTTTTGTGTAGTCCGACTTGAGCTTTGAATCTGCTTCATTTTTGAGGTCTTGCCTTGAAATGACATAGCAAAATGGATGAATAGTGTAGATATAACACAAAAATCATGGTGAGACTATAGAACTTTGCCACGTAGGTGGTGTAATATGCGGTCTCAGTTCACCAGACGAGGCCTGACATTGAGCAGTTTCTTTTTTTTCTTTTTTTTTTTTTTTATAAATTTTTTCCCTAGTGAGATTTCACCAACTATGGGTACTAGAAGCTTTGACCTGGTGCTGAAACTCTTGTGAGTCTACGACTCTGCAAGAGTAAGGACCCTAAATAATGAAGTTATTATTATTATTATTATATGTGTTTTTTACTTAAGTTAGTTGGATAAGTATAATATAAAAGTAATTTATATGCCAAAACCTACTTATCTTAACAAGCAACTTTTTGAAGTTTTTTAATGTATGACCTTTTTGCTTCTCTTATGGTACATGTCAAAGGTGGCTCGAACTGTCTTAGGGCTCATATAAAAGGAGGTTCCAAGTGGTGGACTGTCGACATTGAGGGTGGGGCTCACATAGTGAACGATCCACATAGCAGGTGGGCCATACATTATGGATGATCCTATATTAATGTGGGCTCGCATATGGATGGTCCACAACAAAGGTCGGCCCATAATAATAAAAAAGCTCACATCCAATGCGAGCTAGCATGATAGATGACCCACTTCAAAAGTGGGGCCTACATGATAGATGATCCACATCAAAGGTGGGCTCCACATGATGGGCATTGGACAATGAAGCTCTGACACGCATGATGGATGACCCATATTGTGGTGGCCTCACAGGATGGATGGTCCACATCAAAGGTCGGCCCCTAATGATGAATGACCATCATCTAAGGTGAGCCCTAAATGATGGGCAGCTCACATTGAAGGTGGGGCTCACATGATGGATAATCCACATCAAAGGCGGGTTCCACATGATGGGTAATTAGTAATGGTGGGCCCCAAATGATGGATGGTCCACAAACATACATAGTTTTTTTCAAAAAAGTGGGAGCACACCACCTGAAACTGTACTGCACATACATACATAATAGTGATTACAAATCATTGCCTATCAAGCCATCAAGACAAGGAGAAGAAAGATTGGAAACAAATCCACAAGAGGTTTGGTTACCAAAAACAAGTGGGTACAACTGAGCATATTGCAGTATGATACATTAGGAGTACTTTAGCCTTTAAATCTCGGCCTTTTTCCAATGATCCAAATTGCTTATATGACAAGTCTCACTTTGTACATTGTAAAGATAATAAATAAAAGTTTTCAACAGAAATATTTCGACCCTTTCGATAATTAACTATTTCGCTTCAGTTATGAGTAATCACCATAACCTTTGCATAGTCAATTAGTTGAGTACATAAGTTTATTTTGGCATCACCCATCCAAGGGCTAAGGGGGTCCCATCAAATAAATGGTTTGTGCCATTGAAAAAGGTCCACGTCCAAAGGGCTAGAGTCCCACGCCTCTTATTGCAATGTCACAAGTTTTCGAGCAAAACTCGAAAAACAAGAGGTTGCAAATTCCACAGGTTTGTAGATCAGTATATATCTACATGTGAACATATGCAAATATGAAAATTTCATGTTGGCTCTGAGCTTTCTTTGAGATTGGAAGTAATGCTTTGATCTTTTGCCTAATAAATTAGATATTAATTTAACTCTTGAGGTGGGCCACAATATACGAAGAAAATTGAATCCTTTTGTTTTTTTAGTCATTCATTTGTTTTGATATGCTTGTGGCCCACCTGAAATAGCATGATTTTTTTGTCAGAATATCTAAAGATTGAATCTAATGCCGCAAGAACGATCGAAGAATCTCACGCAGCTTTCACATTGTTAGACATGAATCGGTGTGTGTGGATGTGTACGGATCTTACATGTTGAAGTTCAAAACCTCTATAAACACATGGTGAGTGTAGCTTTTAATGAAAGAGGTTTGCTTGAATACATCTGGCATATTGCTTAAGATACGTACGCTAGGGATCTAGTAGTTGGATTTGGGTCTTGTATTAATGATACAATCAATTCATTTTATAGTGAGATGGTGATGGCCAAAAAATAAAAAAATAAAAACTCTTTAAGTTGAATTTTTGAACCTATTAATTATACAAAGGTTGAATAATCCAATTGAGAGCTTTAATTCAATATCTTTCCACCAAAGCAAGTGAGACTTGTCATCTAAACGTACGCTTTGGATGATTGGAAGATGACCCGGATTAATCAAAGGTTAAAGTCCCCATGCATGACACTGCAAGATGCGTTGGGATGCATTCAAACAAACTTTTGAAAATTGTATTTTAGTTATTTAAATTAAAATTCCAAAGTGACTAGTTTACAAGTGTATGCAACTAAGTATTTTAAAGTTTTTAGCGCGTATCAAATTGACTCTTTTACAAGTGTATGCAACTAAGGGCCTGTTTTATTTTCCTAATTAGGCTGTAAATGGCTGTAAAAGAGTCATCATTATTTCTCACTTTTGTTTGGTTGAACGCGGAATTGTTGCCTTAGAAATCATGTGAATCCCATATGATTTTTATGTGCTTTTATATGTTCAAAAATCATGGGACCACTGCAATGAATTTGTCATATCTATGTTGGTCATCCGTTCCACAAGCTTATTTTAGCGAATGAGTAAAAAAATAAGGTAAATTCAAAACTCAAGTAGACTACATCACATGAAATTGTGATTCTAATAGGCCTCAACCAGTTAAAGCTTAAACCTAATTCCTAAGGCCCACAACCACAATGATGTTTGTTTGTCATCTCACCTATTCAAGGTCATACATACATGGGTAAAGGAAAAATATAAAAATCAGCTTGATCTAAAACTTTTTTTGTTTTTTTTTTTGTTTTTTTTTTTTTTTTTTTATACACACGCACCCACACACTCATGCCGTTGTGGGATTTCACCACCTACGGATACTCGAATCCGATTTAAAACTTTTTATGGCCCCTAAGAAGTTATCAACTATGGGAGTCAATTCCCACCTGTTTATTATGGTGTGGTTTACTTGAGCTTTAGATCTACCTTATTTTTGGGCTCATACTCCAAATGAGTTGGTGGAACAGATGAATAATATGAACATGACATATACATCATGATGGCCCCACTTTCTTTGCACCTAAAATGTTTTTCAACCTCCGTTCTACACTTAATTAACACTCAACGTGTTAACATCAACCTTAGAGTAAGAGGTGTAATTATAAGTATAAATAATAATGACTATTTTATAATATATTTACATCGTAATTTGAAAATTAAACAAGCCTTTAAGTACTTTAAAGTTCTGAGCCATAACCATAAATACTCGAGTAACATTTGGTGTCTCTCACAAGAGTCTCTCATTCCATGTGCATACACCATTAAGGTAGTGGACATGCTACATTCAATGTGTCTATTGCCAGCAAAAAAGTACTATGTGGACATGTCATGCATGGGACCTATGGTAAAAAATGAAGAAATTTAGAATAAGTTGGGTAATGACCCCTCAAGTACCAAGGATGGTACTGGTGGCTGGCTTCCACAACAATGTATATTTTTTATCCATACTATCCATCCATTTTACAAGTTCATTTTAGACATTATCCAAAAAATGAGGTAGATCCAAATCTCATGTGGACCACACCACAGAAACGTCTGTAAATGGACTCTCACCATTAAAAATTCTCAAAGGCTACAAAAGTTTTAGATCAAGCTGATATTTGTGTTTTCGGTTAGTCTCTACTACTTAAGCAACAAGTTGGCTGGCAAATAAGCATTATGGTGGGCCCTAAGACCACTTTAAAGGTAGGTGTTCATTCATTACGACTTTTTCTTGCATGGTCCCACTAAGATTTGGATTTGCCGTATTTTTTAGCTCGTTCCCTTAAATAATAATCTAAAAACAGCATAGATATAAAACACTTAGATTAAAGTGTAGCCAACGGAGATTTTTCATCACTCACCAGTACTGAGTGAAGTACCTCAGAAACTATACTTTTTTATACACGCACACTCACCCAACCAAGTATCAAACCAATCAGATAATGCTAATGATTCAAATTTCAGAACGTACGACCATCCAATTCAAGGCCATTATTTGGATGGTTAGGATTGTCTGATCAGTTCCATGATGGGCAATCCAAGGTGGAATCAGCTAGATGAAAGGTTTAGATCCATGATTGAAAGGTTCATGTCTGCAATAAATAGTGTCCCACTGTAATTCTGTGCAAATGAGTTGCACGGGAAAGATTCAAGAGACCAGATTTGATGGGCCGGAAAATAAATACGAGAAAAGATTCGAGGCACCGCATTTTGGTGCTTCGAGATTGTGTACTTTTTTAAAAAAGCTTGTTAGTACACCCACTGTCAGTTCACACTTCGAGATTGTGTACTACATACAATGTATTTTACAATGATCTGAACCATTCATCCTGCGAATCCATCCGTTAGCCTTTAACCAAAATTTTCTTTGATTATACTATCTTGACCATCTAATAGATGGGCCTTTCCTCACTTAATAGTAGCTTTTGCTAGATTTTGTTTTTTAGTGTTTATTTAGTATGCCACTACATATAGGCCTAGAGCTCTCTAAATACGTTGATTTTTTCTATCATTTTCCAATCACTATTAGAATCACGAAATAGATGGTTTAGATCTCTTCCATCTGTGCCACGTATTCAGAATGACGTGAGGCACAAAATCTGTTCAATAAATACGCGTTGCTTAGAAAGATGATCAGAAAAGGAGAAAGGCCCACCTTTTATCCGTTGGATATTCTTGAAGCAATACAAACTTAACTTCCGAACTTAGACTTTCCCGGACAACAAAAATGAGGACCAAACTATCCTTCCTTTTGAAGTAAGCCTACCTATGGCTACGGATATGATGATCTCTATGGCTACGGAATATAACCGTAGCTATAGGTTCCGTAGCCGATCTGGCCACCAACCTCGACAGTAGGACAAGATAGTGAATCGGGGTCAACTGAGTCAATGGGACAGTGACTCAAGGTCGACCGGGTCAACCCGGTCAACTGGGTTAGTAGGATGTGACTTTTCAAGGCAAAATCAGATGGTTAACATCATCTTCTCAATGTAATTTTTGAGTTATTCTCCATAATCAATTATCCATGCACCACTTAATTTTTTTTTTTTTTAAATTTTAATTTGCCATTCTCTTCGATTTTGAATGAGAAAACTAGTTTGGTTTCATGTTTCTAAATTCAGATTAATCATATAATCCTAACCATCCAATTGATGGACATCAGAAGGAGGGTTATAGTAAAATAGCCAGTGGTCCAAAATCCGACTATTAATATCACCATCTCAATGCGATATTTGGGTTATGCTTCATCAGCAATTGTGCATGCATTATGTAACTATCAAATTCCTATGTTGGTTGTCTCATTTTAGAGTGGTTATACTAAAAAATCTACATCCCTTCTAACCCATGAGTACATGAGCAATGTTGACATGTAGTTGGTGATTAAAGTGGATGATTGCAACATTTTGTATTGAATGCATTTGTAATAGCACCTTTTACCCGGATAAAATGATAGTCCGTCTCGATGGGTTTTGTCCTTATTCTACAGCTAAGATATGGATGCAAGTTGATGATCCATCTCAATGTGTTTTGTCCTTTCTCTATACATGAGATATTGATGCAAATAGTCACATCTTTATCGAACATGTTAGATTGGTTAATGGCCCATCCTGAAACCTTAACGATCAAGACTAATTTGCTCAAGAAAACTCAATTTAACTGTATGTTTTAAAGTCGTTGTGATATCTTAAATATCTAATTGTAATTTGAGAAGCATGTATGAACTGACTAACCATTCTATTTATCTAACCGAGGAATTGCTTATTGGTTGGTGGTGAGATAAGAATCTTTTCATTTCTTACCAAACAATTTTGAGCAAAAATTCTTCAATTTTTGAATATAAACATTATATCTAGGCTATTGTTTATTGGTACGTTCTCAAGTCATCATTCATATTGGATTATCATAGACAAAACCCATGTGCTAAATGATATCAAAAACGGAGTTTTTGTTAAAAATCGAAAGAGAATTTAACCACTTTTGTAGAAAATCTTGGGTTCTTCAATTTTCTATTTCGTAGTAAAAGTATATTGAGATCATATTTTTAAAATACAAATTCGACTCAAACCCTGTTGAGTTGAGTCAATTAAAACAAAAGCTCAGGCAAGTTTCTTGAAAACTCACACTAGTTAAATTGGGCAAGGCAAACATGAAATTCAACTGGTCAAACTTAAATTTGAGCAGGGCAAGCATGACATTGAGCGGGGAAAACATGAAATTGAGCGGGGCAAATTGAAAATTGAGCAGGGCAAGCATGAAATTGAGCGGGGCAAATATGAAATTCAGTGGGGCAAACCGAAATTTGAGCGGGGCAAGCATGAAATTCAACGGGGCGAACATGAAATTCAGCGGGGCAAACATGAAATTCAGCGGGGGAAACTGAAAATTGAGCGGGGCAAACTAGAAATTGAGCGGGGCAAACTGGAATTTGAGCGGGGCAAACATGAAATCAGCGGGGCAAACGTGAAATTGAGCGGGGCAAACATGAGATTTAGCGGGGGAAACTGAAAATTGAGCGGGGTAAACTAGAAATTGAGTGGGGCAAACCAAAAATTCAGTGTGACAAACTGAAATTTGAGCGGGGCAAACTAGAAATTGAGCGGGGCATACATGAAATTCAACGGGGCAAACTTGAATTTCAGCAGGGCAAACATGAAATTAATTAAGTGGGGCAAACATGAAATTGAGCGGGAGAAACTGGAAATTGATCGGGGCAAACTAGAAATTAAGCGGGGCAAACTAGAAACTCTGCGAGGCAAACTGGAATTGCACGTGTAGAATGCGCTTAATTCAAGGCGAATGCTATGGTTTCATCGCCTGCACTTATGTATTGCACGTGGAGAATACGCTTAATTCAAGGAAACCATCCAAATCGTGAGACACACTACGGATAAGTGATTAACGTATTAGATTGATTGATCGATCAACGGTGGTTAGCAAACATTGTTTGTTAAATCTGAACAATTAAGCTAATTTTGTTCGTAGATCACACCACATGGCGGGGCTTGAACACAACTTGCCCCACTCAAGGAAACCATCCAAATCGAGAGACGCACTGGGTCTGTTCTCAAGTCATCATTCCTATTGGATTATCATAAACAAAACCCAGGTGCTAAATGATATCGAAAATGGAGTATCTGCAAAAATCGAAAGAGAATTTAACCACTTTTGTAGAAAATCTTAGGTTCTTCAATTTTCTATTTCGCAATAAAAGTATATTGAGATCATACTTTTAAAATATAAATTCGACTCAAACCCTGTCAAGTTGAGTCAACTAAAATAAAAACTCAGGCAAGTTTCTTGAAAACTCACACTAGTTAAATTGAGCGGGGCAAACATGAAATTGAGCGGGGTAAACTAGAAATTGAGCGGGGCAAACTAGAAATTGAGCTGGGCAAATATGAAATTGAGCGGGTCAAACACAAAATTCAGCAGGGCAAATATTAAATTGAGCGGGGCAAACTAGAAATTGAGCGGGACAAACATGAAATTGAGCAGGGCAAACATGAAATTTAGCGGGGCAAACATTAAATTGAGCGGGGCAAACTAGAAATTGAGCGGGGCAAACATGAAATTGAGCGGGGCAAACATTAAATTCAACGGAGTAAGCTAGAAATTCAGTGGGGCAAACATGAAATTGAGCGGGGCAAACTAGAAATTCAGCGAGACAAACATGAAATTGAGCGGGTGTTGAGACTCAAATATTGTATAATTTTTCCCATTTATATCTTAGTTTTATGAATATAAATCCGCTTAATATTCTATTTTACTCATATATATGTTGCAAGGTGAATTTAAGTGCTTGAATTGAAAAAGGGTGTTAAAAGCATGAATTTGATTCTAAAAAATCACCAAGGTAAGGGATGGATTTTAGGAGACCAAGATTGAAGAATTCACATGCCGAAGATCCAAGAAAACCATATGAGGAATGAAGAGAATTGAAGATTTGAAGTGAAGAATCCTGAAATCATCCTGAAAAAGTGTATTATGAAACTGTGAAGTTTATTTTGGGAAACTGCGCAGCAGGAAGTCTGTTTTAAACGAACTATGCAGCGAGTAGTCTATTTTGAAAAAATACGTATATTTGAGGTGGTTTCTAGGGTTTTTCAACTTTGTACGAAATTTGGAGTTCCTTACTTATAAAAATGGCTTCCTAGGGCATTCCTAAACATCATTCAAGGCATCCCAAAGCAAAATTTAGAGTTTTTAAAGAGTTTTTAGTTTTATTAAAGCTTTATAAGTTATTTTTTTAGATCTTTTCTATTTGCATTTTTTTTCTTTATTTCTTATTGCTTTTTATTTCTGCAATTTAATTATGTTTTTCTAAGTTCCTTCTAGCCCAAGCTAGAAGGGAAGCATATAGGTTTAATATTTCTTTAAGTTATGATGCTTGATTGTTTTAATGATGAGAAGAATGGTGTATGCATGTTATCTATTATTTAGGTTTTATTTTTTATCATCTTGTGAGATCCATATGTTTCCATCATATGAGATCCACATTGATGGATAGGCTTACCCTAAATCAATCAAATTTTCTAGATAGGAGAGGTTCTCAACCTATTATATTTCTTTGATATTCATTATTCTATAGATATTGAATACTTAAAATCACTGGCGCTTGAGAATATACGCCAATGATGCAAATCTATGATTTTCTAATTTTTTATATCATTTATTAAAATATTTAAACTATTTTATTTTCCGATTAGGCTACCATAGTGATCAGATCCTAGTTGTGTTATCCAAGTCATCATGATTTTGAAACATTAACCTATGTGTGAAACTTTGAAGCTTGGGTGTTATTTTATTCAGTTGAATTACATCCATTCAAAAATTCCAAAATTAAATCATCAGTTTAGTTTTTATTACTTAGTTTGTTTTGTATTTGATTTTTTCCTTCTCACAATTCATCTCCTTGTGGGATTGACCCTGTATTTACGGGATATTACTTACGAACTTCTGCACTTGGAGGCAAACAATCAGCGAGGCAAAATGAAATTGAGCGGGGCAAACTAGAAATTCAGCGGAGCAAAAGAAATTAAGCGGGGCAAACATGAAATTCAGCGGGGCAAACTAGAAATTCAGCAGGGCAAACATGAAATTCAGCAGACACAATGCACAACAAAATGCTGCTAAGATGCTTGAGGAGGTTGGGAGGTACGAATAAATATAAACCACATTTTGATACTTGTCTTTTTTGATACATCATATATTGAGTCGTTTCAATCAAAATGCAAGATTCTCAAGGACAGAGGAATCCATGTTCTAGTATGTGTCTTATTCTTTAATCGTTGGAGCTTAAGAACTGTTCTTCCTAGAAATAGTTCGAGTTAACACATGAGCTGTGTTTGGATGCAAACTGGAAATAGATTGAATTGCAAGCATTAGTTTAATTAAAAAGAAATGGTGAAACTAACGATGTTTTCCTTGTGTTCATAATGAAGTAGTCTTCCAATTTTCAATTTGCCCCGCTCAATTTCCTGCTTGCCCCGCTCAATTTCTAGTTTGCCCCACTCAATTTCTAGTTTGCCCCACTTAATTTTCAGTTTGTCCCGCTCAATTTCCGGTTTGCCCCGCTCAATTTCTAGTTTGCCCCGTTCAATTTCCGATTTGCCCCGCTCAATTTCTAGTTTGCCTCGCTCAATTTCCGGTTCGCCTTGCTCATTTTTAGTTAGCCCTGCTCAATTTTCAGTTTGCCCAACTCAATTTTTGGTTTGCCCCGCTTAATTTTTGGTTTGTCCCGCTCAATTTCTAGTTTGGGTCGCTCAATTTTTAGTTTGCCCCACTCGATTTTCAGTTTGACCGCAACTAATTGAAATTGACCGCGAAGAGAATGAAATGGATTTTCGACTATCGACCCGATGGAATCTTGGAAAATAAGTACGTTGGTTGGCTAAATAAGCTTCTCCTACCACAAAATCATGTGGTACGTTAAGTAACTCATTCAAATTTAGGACATATGCTTGTTAAATAAATAGACAAATAAATGAATTAAAAGATGAAAAATATTTTTATATACTTATATATACATATTTACATAATTATGTATTAGAGAAAAATGTATGGGGAAAAAAGTTCTCCTCGTGAAAAAAAATAAAATCTACCAGTGTGTGTTTTTTTTTTTGTTGCTTTTGTGGGTCCCATCATGAGGTCTGTGTTATATCCAAACCGTTCATCTATTTGGTGAGCTCATATTAAGGCTTGAGACAAAAAATAAGATAGATCTAACTATCAAGTGGACCACACTGTAAAAGGTAGTGGGGAATTGAACATCTACCATTGAAACCCTTTTAGGGGTTACAGAAGTTTTGGATCACTATGAAATTTGTTTTTCCTCTTCATCCAGGTCTTTGTGACCCTGTGAATGAACTTAGACGGGGAGGATTTCTCACAAACATCACAGCGGGCCCCACCTGAGTTCCCATCGCAGGACCATCCGTCAGCACTCGTCTCTGCAAGCCGGACCACTTGAGATTTGGATATACCTCATTTTTGGTCTCATACCATAAAATGATCTAAAAAAATATATGGACGACATGGATGAAAAGCATACATCATGGTGGGGCCCACAGACCACCGACGATCCACCATTGGCGGGTGGCAGGGGGAGTAGCCAATCCATTTTCTTGAAAAGGAGCGGTATTTTCGTCATGGAATTTTTCGTCCATACGAGGAGGTCTAAGTTCGGACCTTAAGTTTGTATTGCTTCAAGAATATCCAATGGATAAAAGGTGGGGTCCACAGTCGTAAAATTCTCTTAGAAAAGAAAGGACTTGTTGTTGTTGTTGGCTTGTTAGAAAATGGTATGATAGAGACGCCTCTATCGTATTATCATATACCTACCTTTTATTGTTTGTGTGGCCGGTGAGTTGGTGCATCAGGACCGTCCACCTAGCATGCCTTAGGGCTTGTTTGGCCAGTGGTATTAAGTTGCATTAAATGGGATTGCATTGCTAATCTCACCTTGGGATTGGGAATGGCATGTTTGGAAGGAGTGTGGGATGGGATTAAAATTAATTTTATAGGTTTGAAAAATGAGCCTTGTGTTGAAAAGTGTGAGATGGGACTTCCAAATCCCATGATGATGAATTTCCAAGTGTAATTTGAAAGGAAATCCCGGGACTTACTTTTAATTGCATACATTCCAAACATGGTATTAGAAAACATGTATTGGAAAACATGGGATACACCCAATCCAGGTACAATACCTTACACATACATTTATTGTTACTTTTACAATCCATTCACCTTAATCATATCTAATGCAGTTGGCCAAACGGAGCCTTACTGTAAATGATCTATGACTAAAAACCGAACATTAATTAGGAAATACTAACCGTAAGTTAACTTTTCTTTTTTCAAGATCGATGCCGACCGTTAACTTTTTATTATTATTTCACTGGAGCCCTGGGGTCTTCCAAATTGCGTGAATTTCCAACCATCAGCCGTCCATGATGGGACACACTTGGTGAAATGTCTCGATGTACCGGCCCTCATGCCACATGGCTAGTCTTAACATGATAGACGTCTTTTCCCATCATTTCTTGTTTGATTTTCTAGAGATGATGTATGCGCGGAAACTCGCCCCTTTTACCCACCCCAAGATGATCCTAACCGTTCCTCTGGCAAGACTCACATATATGGGCCACCTGAAAAAAAAAAATTATTAAGGAGAGTGTTTACACCTAAGGAAGTCGATAAAGAGTGAGGGCTTGGATATAAAAGCTTTCACCGAAGATGATAGAGCAACAGAGGGAAGTGTTTTTTTTTTTTTTTTTTTTTTTTTAAATTTTTATTTTAGGTATCACTGAAAAATTACTCCTCTGGCATTAATTCCATCTTCACATGCATCAGTGCACTCCATATACATTAATGAACTTCATATACAACCATGCTAACTCATATACATCATAATGGATTCTATATGCACTGCAATGTCACTTGCTATCATAATGTTCTTTCAGAAGACCCTTGAAGGTTGGCGCTAAGAAGGATATTTATATTATCTCATCATGTGAGAATGCAGAAGAACTCAAGTTTATGAAAAATCATAATTATACTTCAGATTACCTTTACTTTATAGTGAAATCTCATGACTACCCTGTGAAGTAAACATATTGCCGAATAAGCAATTTCATTGAACCATGTAAATTTTTATATATTTTGATTTGACTCTCTTTTATATTGGTATTGCAACCCATAATAGGTGAGTTCTCTTACACACAACTTAAGAGCCTTACTTGATATAGTCTCATTGGCTCCTTATACATTCGGACTATCTCAGCTCACTATGATTGATAAGTTTATTTCAACTATTAATAAGTATCTTCAATCCATATATTTATATGGCTCATTCTATTTATATTTTACAATTGAATAAAGAATTATTCCCTTAAAATGTAATTAAGAGCTTGTGATATGTCATGATTAATTGAATTATAATAAGAACTCAGATAATAATAATTTTACGAATATATGCACTCTTGTGTTTTACGCAAATATGGCAATATGATGAAAATGTCTTTTAAATATCTTGTGAATGATAATAAATATAATTCCTGATGTATTTCTACACTTGACCTAAAATTAGATTAATAACATTCAACCCAAAATCAAAAGAGAACAACACAGCTTGCCCTATGTATACTAACGCTAGCCGAGAGCAATAGCTTAGATAAACAAAACAAAAGGAAATTACTCTAATTCCACCCAAACCTGTAGGGCCAGCAGGTAGGATTAAAGAGCAGGATAGATGTCCGGAACAGCCATAACCGGTAGCATTGAAACAAAACCACCTAGCAGCACTGCCATCACAATATTAGGGCACAACATAAAACAAAAAAAAGAATGAAAGAAAGAAAGAAAACAACGGCAGCTGTACGGAAGCACGTCTACTGCAACCTTCACCCATCCAATCCAAAGTAGACCCTTGTACATGAGCAGTTTTGTTTCACTGAAGGTGGGCTCCTGCTTTAAATTTAGTAGGTTGCTGGTGGGAAGGAGGCAACTCTTTTTCTAAAATGACAGGATTTTTGTCATGAGGTTTGCATGACTACCAGTCTACCAATGTATAACAATGTGATAAAATGGGACTTTAGTATTTTGAACATGCATATTTTTCTAATAATCCAAACAATTTATATGATGGGTTTCAAAGCTTGTATGATGGATATACAACAAAATAAATCCCGAACATTAGAATATTTCAACCATTTGAAATTTGGATATTTTGCTTTGAAAATGGACTGTCATTGTAACCTTAGGGCCTGTTTGCTTTTTCAAAGTCGGTGTAAATACCCTGTAAATGGGTAATTATTATTGTTTCACCGCGTTTGAAAATTCATTGGAATTTATGCCTTGGAAACCAGTTCAAGAGAGCTAATTTTAATTTTTGATCCCACAGTGATATATATGATATATTCATTCCATCCATCTATTTCACCACAACATTTTGCGATATGAGCCGAAAATTAAGGCAGATCCAACACTCAAGTGGCCCACACCAAAAGAAACAGTGGCCCAAGAAGTTTTTAACGGTAAGTGTTCGATTCCCCTTTTCCTATGACATGATCCCCTTGACCTTTGGATGCGTCATTTTTTGGCTCATGTCATAAATTTAGCTGGCGTAATAGATGAACAATGTGGATAAGTGACATGCATCACAGTGGGACCCACAAATATTTTGCAGCCTTCTTGGTTTTTGTACCTCAAAAATAAGGCGTCAAATCAAGCACAGGGAATAGTGTAGGAAATAAGGAAATAATTATTACCAATTTACATGCCATTTACCAACGAACTGGAAAGTCAAACATGCCCTTAGTGAAATCAATGGGTTGAATTACTCAAATCCAATAAGTTTTTTGGGCACCCGCATTGATGTAGAGTGGGTTGCGGATACTTTCATGTCCAAGATGGACCAAAGAGGGCCTGATCGGAGGTGGAAGTGATTGGGACCGTCAAAACCCTAAAACAGGCATATCTCACAAATATGAATGAGTTATTCAACGTGACATATATGATTTTGGGGTATAAGAAGCTACTTTAGCCACCCAACTGCTCTACTCCGGGTTGTCCATGCCGTATTTGTGAGATTCCATCAAATCAATGATAAAAAAATCCCTTCTAATTTTATTGTTACTATTTATAGTAAGTTTTAATTCGATCATAACTCTTGATCCTTAGAGCTTTAGAGTCGTGCCCAACATGAAAATGACTTAGAAATTTTAGGGGAATAACATGGTTAGGCCAAATTGGACACTTAATAGTTTTAGCCTAAAATCATGAAGTCTAGTAAGAATCATGACCGTCTATAAATAGTAAGTTTACTATTTATAGTAAGTCACGAATTTTAGAGAATTTGAGCTTGATTCTGAAACTTCTTCTTAGGTTTGATCTCACTGTTTAAAGGGTTGTAAATTCATTTTTATCATCAATTAATTAATTTTTAAATTTTTTAGAATTTATTTCTATTTTTCTATTTTCCCTTGTGGACTCGAGGAATCTCTGTAAGTAGTCCAGAGAAGCTCCATGAATTTAGAGTAATCCCCTTAAGGAAGATGGTGATCAACCTCATCACATCCATCCCTGCACCACGCCATCCAATGGGCGACCTACCATATAGACGGTTTGAGTTTATTAAAAGAAAAAGAACCCATTTCCAACAGCTAAGGTCCCAACATAGAACTTTTTTTTCTTTTTTTCTTTTTCCAAATGTAGCCTGTCGCATCAATAATGCTTCCAACATATAACATTGCAATACATAAGGTTATCATCGAGCAATCCTCTTAGGCCGTTGCCCATATCAAATACAATGGCATCTGCCTAACACTACGGACTCATTTAAAAATACACCAAACGTTAGGGGATAGTTCTTAATATCAGAACGTACAGGGAGTTATTTATAAATACTATAAATTCAGGGGTCAGGGGGTATTTGAAAAAAAAACTATAATTCTCATTATCTCAGGACGACTTCGTTGTGTCTCAGTCGCGACAACTCATGACAGATGGTGTGTCGCATTCTAATAGGCCACATACTGATATAATCCAATGATTTGAACCATTCAAATTCTTTTCAAGGCCATAGATAAGCTATTAGGAGATAATCAAACTTCAATGATGATCTTAACCTTCGATCGTTGGAGATGAATGTGAACTATTGAAAGTTTTCCTTTCATCGTTCTAAATTACAGATAGTGATCATTAAAATCAGCCACCCAACATAAATTAACCTACAACTTTCACGGTTCTGGTCATTGGACAACTTAGTATCTGGGCCCCAGTATGCTGCGACAAACACTAGATCCTACAACGCGGTAGAGGCAAAACAAACTCAAAGAAAATTGACCATTCTAACTTTTCATAATATCAAGAAAGGCCGCACTCGTAGTCCGCGGAGTACTATAATGAATTTGTAGCCCACTAGTTGAGACACCCGTACGGAGGATCAAAGCCGTTCAAGAGTCAGGATCAACCACAGAAAAGGTCATGTGAAGATCAGGAATTGTCAAAAGCTTCCATTGAATCTATGGACATCTAACGGTCAACGGCCTACATTTGATGTAGAGCAGGTCATGGACAATTTCATGGCCGAGATGGACCAGAAAAAGCCCAATCGGACAGAGATAATTCGGACAGTCAGAACTTAAAACGGATGTATCTCATAAATTGGAATGAGTTATCAGATGTCTATATATGATTTTAGGGTAGGACGAACGTACGTTTGGCACGGTTGTGCAAGCCGAATTTGCAAAATACTTTCGGCAAGAAATGACGTTAGAAATCATGACCACTTATAAATAGTAAGTTTACTTTATAGTAAGTGACAATTTCGAGGTGTGTGGTTTAACCCCTATTTTCCTCCGTTGGGAAATTTCGAAGGCGCACAACTTTGTTTTGATGGATCTTTACTCTTGCTCGGGTGTTAAACTCCTGGGAGTTTCAACACCCGGTCAAGGGTTCGAGTATCCATAGGTGGTGAAATTCCACTAGCGTGAGTGTGGGGGTGTGTGCGTGTGTTTAAAGATAAAAAATTTTTAAAAAAAAACCTCCAATTTTGATGGCAAAAATTTGTGCATTGGCGCCGTCATTACCCACACAAACTGGTGGCTGGGTCGAGCTTACAAAGGGGGACTGCACGTGCACTCCAAGACCTTTTCCTAGCTAGCCCGTCTTCAACTCAGCAATCTTCATATCCCGGCGGTCCTTCCGCCAACAAAGAGGGCCAAAGTTGTGAAATAGGGCTGACCAGAGAGTGGTTGGGTCAAACTAAATGTAGATGGTTCGGCATTACATAAACTCATGATGTCTGAGGTGACAGCATCTGTAGGAGGGACGACGGTAGAATGATTTTTGCTTTCTCATCTGGATATGGGCTGGGCACCAACAACAGCGCGGAATTCTTGGCGGTCTTTGAGGGTCTTTCTATGTGCGCTAATAGGAGGCTACGGAGGGTCATTGTGGAATTTGATTCCAAGTTGGTGGTGGATATGCTCAACTGGGTTCCTCAGGTGGGTTGGAAGTGGGTGCATTGGTCGGCCCACATTTCTAGCCTCAATCAGAGATGTCTTTTTCGTTTCACCCACATTAAGAGGGAGGGGAATGGCCCGGCTGACGGCCTTACTCGTCGAGGCAGCCACCTTCAAGGGAATCGGCACTTCTATGCGATGCGGGTCCTCCCTCACGAGATCAGGGGGATGGTGGTGTTAGATAGAGTCGGGCTGGGGGTCATCCGGGAAATGGATCATGTATAGTCTTTTACGACAGGTTGTCGGAGTTTTTGTTTTTGCAACCTGAAGTACAGCCCAGGTATATTGTTCTTTGTTGATATGAATCTCAGGCTATAGCTTAGCCTGCCTAAACACCCTGATCCATAGCTCAAGTGGTAGACTGAGTGAAAGATACCTCGTTTCAACACTAACGTCTTGGTATCAATCACTAGTGGGGTTGGCTAACAGTGAAGTGTGAACTGTCAGTGGGTGTACTAACAAGCTAACAAAAAAAAAAAAGCTTAGCCTGCCTTTTGAAAAAAAAAAAAAAGTAACAATGTCGAGGAGTTTTAGTTGCAAATAAATTCTGAAACTTCTCATTAGGGTTCCTGACCTTATTTAAAAAGTTATAATCTCATTTCTCATTATCAATAAAATTATTTTGAATTTTCTAGACTTCTTTTCCCTTAATTCGAGGTATATCTCTATGGAGTCTAGGGAAGTTTTGTGGACTTGGAACAGTTATCCCTTGGTAATACGGTGCTCGATATCATCACTTACATCCCTACGTCAACATTAAGTCCATTTTCGAAGGCGAGGATGGTCTTTACAGAAAAAGAAGACTGATCACGGCCGACTTCCAGAAGTGGGTCTTACACTGATCCACGTGGCCCAGCTGTCTAGTCCGAGGACAACTTGCTTTCTCATCAATAGGGAAGTCATGTGATACTCCGGTTGGGTATGACACTTCATACACATGCACTAAGAAATTGTATACGTGGAATACATTAACTCAAATCAAACCAACCAAATTGAGGAACTCACGTTCCCTTACTTAAAATCAGAAAACGAAATCAATCCAATAATCATAACCTTTGATATATTCTTGGATATTTATTTGTTGAAATGAAACCCTAGGATATTTTCCATGTCCAATAAATGTCCACCAATCCTATAATCAGATTATTGAAAAACAATAAAATGTTAGTTTATGATGCATCTAAACTGGGGCCCATAATTTGGACAGTATAATTTAAATTAACTTTATCTACTTATGACATGTATCAGTAATCTCCAAGTGCCTGCATATCATCCATCAAACTCTGCCAGAGCATTAAAGTTTTTCTATTGGAAAACAACAACGTGACTCTCTCTCTCTCTCTCTCTCTCTCTCTCTCTCTCTCATATTTCAACCCCACAAGCTTCTAAAGAAAGAGAATTAATGGAAAGGGATATATATCCAAGACCTCCTTCCATCTCTCCTCCAACCTCCCGTTTACGAAACGCCACCAAAATTCTCCTTGAACAAGTACGTTTGGAAACGTTTCTCATGGAAGAAGGCTTGAATAGGAGGAGGGTGTAAGTGGGTTTTCTCATGTGACCATGGTTCCAGCTCCAAACCTCTTCCAACAGCCCAACAATAGCCATGGAGGTCGTGTGGGGCCTGGCGGAGGCATTATCGATGCGACGGGCTACGTTCGGAAACATATGATAAGATTCGATCCGTTTAATCACATGGCCGAAGATGGATCAAGGGCTAGTAGTTCATGCGACATGGGCCCTTCGAAACACATGCAACAAGAGAAAGGAGATGATGATGATCATGATGAGAGAGGTGTGGGGTGGCTACAATTAGGTATTGGTAGCCATGTGAGTAGGGCTCACGGATTTAATCACATGGATGTGCCTGATCGAAGAGATGGACGGATACAATTCGATCTTCTCTCTGATCGTGATGCTGCACCGGTGGGCCCCACTTTCAACATGGCCAACATCCAATTGCCAAGGCCTACTAAGAACGGTTCAAGCACTTCTTCAATTTTCAATACACCAACGCAAGTTGGAACGAGTTTGAGTTTCAGGCAGCGGCCAGAGGCGGTGTGGGGTCTGTATGGGCATGGCCCATGGAATCCAATGGCCTGTTCTTCTTCTTCTTCTTCTATGCCATTTTATTCACAGCCACATCAGCACACTTACACTATATCAGGTCCACTTCCGATCGATGATATGAGAGTCGTTGATCGACCGTTGAGGCTGCAACCTGGTCTTTGGTTTGTGCTACAAGCATCACAAAACCAGTAAGTAGAAAATTACGTGAAAGAAAAAACCACACAAGCTTTTTGTTTTTCAAAATTTTATCTTGAAGTAGATAGTAATTGATTGAAATTGGTTGAAATTGCAGAGGACAAGAGCTCTTTTTGCCTCAGATACCCAAGAGCTATTTGAGAATCAAGTACCTTTATCTTCTCTCTCTCTCTAATGAATTCTCATGAAATAGATAATGAAGAAAATTAATTTATTTTAAAATTTCAAATATTTTGTAGAGATGGAAGGATGACCGTTCGGTTATTGATGAAGTACTTGAGTAATAAGCTGGGACTGAATAACGAATCAGAGGTATTTATAGCTATTACCACAGGTGTTTTTGCCTTTTCAATGATGATAGAAGTAGTTGGTTTTGTACTATGTTGTTGTTGGTTTCTCTCTCTCCTTCCTCTTTGTCGGGTCCGGCCTGGGGCATTTAAGATAGTACTCTCTCTCTCTCCTTCCACTTTGTCTGTTCGGGCCCGGGGCATTTAAGATAGCACTCTCTCTCTCTCTCTCTCTATAGATAGTTCTCTCTATATACATATTTAGGGTATAAACTCAATCTCCGTAGGAAACCCAAAAAGAAAAGGGGAACAAACACCTATTCAACTAGAAAATACATGTTTCTTTCAACATGATAGAAACATGAGTACTAAATGGGGTCTTATATTGGGATTCAATTCTTCTGGTAATAATGGCCATGTTTACGTGGTATGTGTGTGTCCAGGTGTCCCTTCTCACATTTACATATATGATTAATTATCTAACTGTTTGATCCCAGCCTTGGCATTTTTGTTGGAATAGATTGCACTTTCACATTGAAAGTCTTAGCCGATGAGGTAGCTTTTCCAAATCAGGTGCGTCTGGTATGCCTCATGATCGTTCTCCCACATATGTCGGCAAGTAATCTCAGTGGACCAGTCAATTACAAAGAACACTAACAACTACATAATCACATGCTAAGCTGTGCAGTATGGAGTGAATTAATATTAGGAAAATCAGTTCACTACAAGTATCTCATTCAAGTTAAAATTGGTAGGAAATAGAATTACTTCTCAATGAAAGAGATTCTATCTATGGTGTTTTAGTACTGGGAAAACCATATATATATTCTCAGGAATCTAGATCTTTGTTTGGATACAAGAAAGATTTGTTAAGAACTTATATTCTTTCCAAAATTGTGACCGTTGTATTAGAAATGACAAATTTTGAAAATTGATTTCTATTAAAAATTCATTTTCCATCCTTATTTAGTACCTAAATATAAATTCAGCCCTTGCTTAAACCATTTTCCAAGGAATGGATTCACAGGACCCCAACGACTCTTAACTTTTATTTTCCTTTTTTTACATAATGTGTTTTAAATCCTTTTTGGCTTTTGGGTTTTGATTTTGTAAATCATTTCTTCTTTGTAGAGTTGCTCTGACCCTAAGGGATATCTGGGAGCAATATTTCCCATCTTGGTAAATTATATATCTTGAGTTGGGCTTGTTTTGGGACTGGAACCTTTTTTTTTTTTTTTTTCTTCCTTTTATGGGGGGGAAATGGATATCCACAGAAATGGGAGTTTCTGGTGTTTGGAGTTCTAGGAAATGGGAGATTTCCATGGACATGCTTTTCCATGGTATGTCAATTGATTTCTTTGGTGCTTATGATAAAATGAGGTTTGTTATACCTCCTTAGGTATAGTGATGGTTTTGGTTTGAAGTAGAGAAACTGAGGTTTCATGCTTGTTGTGTTCACAGCTTCCATGGTACAAATCTTATTTATTGCACACGCGTGTTCAATAAAGCTCATGTACATGCCATACATGCATTTATTAAAAGCTTATTTAAATTTTTAACTGATTTTTCATATTTTATATTACAATATTTTTTTAATAAAATCATGGAAAATTAAAATCTGCCAAGATATGATAAATCTCACCATGTTAACCTAGAATTTTCATTTGATTAATTATTTCACTATATATATATATATATATATATATATATATATATATATATATTATATATATATATATATATATATATCAAGAGATTTTCATAATCTTGTCAATTTTTTTTTACGGTGCTTGTAATGGGGCATGCTAACCTTGTAATTCACAAGCACACGTGAGTACGTGCAGAGTTCTTTGATACTCTTGTAGGGTGTGATGATTGATATGCATGCATTTATAAGTCCTACACATCGCATGCATTAACTCAAACTAACCGTCCAAAATGCTGGATGTAGTGTAGAATATTGTTCGCCGTACAAAACCATAACTTGTTGAACTGGAATTGTTGGCCATCCATTAAATGTCTACCAATTTGTGTCATTTTCTGTTCCCAAACCATCTAGATTGGAGAATTTAAGCTACTTAGCGACATAAAAATTAAAGTAAAAAAAAAATTTACTTAGCCACATGTGTAGGTATCGTGTATCAACCATCACATTCTGTAGTGTGTCAAAGTTTTCTTTTTTCATTATTATTATTATTATTATTATTTTTTTTGGGGGGGGGAGAGTCATGAGATGTATATTAGGTAGGTTTGCCTTGTTGGGGTATATGATGTGTGAGGAACGCCCCTTTTGTGGTGCCCGCTTCGGATGGTCTAGATTATATAGTCCAAACCATGGAGCCCACTTTGGATGGTCTAGAATATTAAAGGATTTTGATGGTCCTAATTGACTAATTATTGACTACAAATCATTGGTTAAGTTTGTCCATTCAATCTAAAATTAGGTTGTTGATTTACCTAATATAGTTTTCTTGATTTAGACGATTGTTGATCTGCTAGAGTATCAAATAACTCACCTCACATTTAACAAAAAAAAAAAAAAAAATTTCATTTCACCAAAAGAAGCATTACATGATTTATATACATTCAGGTATGGTATGAATAAAAGACCTGACCAAACCTATCATAACGATGGATAGAAAATCGGCATGGGGCTAGCGCCTGAGGGCCCCAAGACCTACCCTATCCAGGAAAACAAGGCCCTTAACCTCTCTAGGCAGTTCTGAAAGGGAGTGGAAGGTGGCTGACATTTGGGTCTCGCTTCCCATCCTGGCCAGCTTATTAGCCGGCCCATTGCCCTCCCGAAACGTATGCTGAAATTTCACTTCCCCTTTAAGCTGCAACCTCTTAATCCTTGACAGCCAGTATTTCCACTTCCAGCCTGGAGAGTTACCCCCAGTAATTAGATTGATCAATGATATTTTGGAATCCCTTGCTGAAGCAATGGAGCAGCCCATCATGGATAGCCTGGATTTTCACTATAATGTTAGAGGCTATCCCGTAGCCGGCAACAAAACCAAATAGGACCTCCCCATTCTCCCCTCGACAGATCCCTCCAGCCCCAGCCAAACCCGGATTTCGCCTGGTAGACCCAGCAACATTCACCTTAATCCACCCTAAGGGTGGTTTGACCCACTTAATAAGTTGTGTTACTAGTAGGGGTAGTTGGCTGACGAGTAACACCTCTTGACGCCGATCAATTCCAGCTATCAAATCCCACAGGAGGAGTGTGGCGGCCCCAACAATCAGAGTCACATTTTAAGTGGTCTAAAATGTGTTTTGCTAAATTGCTATTTTAGGAAATGTAAATTGATAAGCTTTTCCAAAATCTTAGTGTTGTGCAATGGGGAGGTTGAGATGCAACTTTCTTCCTAGAATTTTTTTTTTTTTTTTTTAAGCCCTAATTCTACATCTCAAAGTATAGCGGTACTCCATATACAACCCAACACTATTCAAACTTTCAAGAGAGAATATGATTGTATTTTAAAATTCACTTGCTATAGGATTCTAATTCTAATTCTTAATATAAAATTCATATTTAAGAAATAATGTAGGACAAAGTTAATCACATAGATGATTAATCAAGATCGAAGAAATTTACACCCAGATCCATAGCTCAACTGGCAGACTGAGTGGAGATACCTCATTTCAACACTTGAGGGTCTTGGTATCGATCCTTAGCAGGGGTGGCTAACATGGATGTTGGGATTTTTGGCCTGCTGAATCACACAGATCTAGATCTAGGATAACAATCCAATGACACCAAGCACACAAGAGAACACACAGATTTAATGTGGAAAACCCTTGCAGGAAAAAACCACGGCACAAAGCGACAGATCACCACTATGAAAGCATCAATTATAAAGAGAAAAAGACTTACCCGATTCGAACAACCTCGAATCTCACCCTTGCTACACCCTTTGATAACCCTAAACCCTTTTAGGAACCTTTGGAACTACTTTAGAAAGCCTTCCCATTACCTAGAAAAATCCTAGAAACACCTATTTGTAGTTTAGGAAACTTTCCTTCCGCATCGCAGTTGCGAAAGGACTCAAATCCGCAGTTTCGCGCAAAATCGAGAAACAAACTGCGTAACCTACGACTAGTCGAGCCAAGTCTTCGACTAGTCGTAAGACCCCTTCGACTAGTCGAGCCATCCCTTCGACTAGTCGAGCAGCTCGGACACCAAAATCTCATGCTGCTGGACTTTGAGTCTTGCAGGCCACGACTAGCCGAACTATTCTTACGACCAGTCATAGCTGACCCTCGACCAGTCGTAGCTACAGTAAAAAATAGATTAAAGACTTTTTCCTAACAATCTCCACCAAGTCTTCAATCTTCAACCGTGTAGCTCCTTGACCTCTTCTCTTATCTCTACTTCACATCATAGCTCAAGATCACATTGGCCAACCAACACCAATCACGGATCTGATAGATACCTGCTATACCGTCGACGTGAATATCTCTGAGAAGCCGATCCCTTCTCTCTGAGCATAACCCATCGCTACCAACCTTGTTGTATCCATCTGAAGATCCACCTGCATCCAACTGCTATCCGGCCCACTGGAAGCTCCACCCGCTCCCATATGTCGGTCTGGTACAACGAATCCATCACATCACCCGTAGTCACCTTCCACTTCTCAGCACCAGGCTCACCTAGAACCATCTGAATAAAAGATGAATCCTCTGCGATATTGGAGTCGTCCATGTACCTCGCCGATATCCTGTGATCATGCCGTATGATTCTTCTCACTGGTGGCTGCTCCACCTGCTCTGTATCCTTGTCCGCACGACTCAGCCTTCCTGCCCTACCCGCTCATGTGGCCATGCCCAACATGCCACACACGTGCAGAGGTGGAATTCGCTACATCCACTGCAGCTCCACCTTTTGAAGTGCTCTCAATCAACCTGTACAAGTTACCGAGTCGTTGCGCTTTCATGATTACCCGTGCCCCCTTGGATACCGTAAGAGCACCATTAATACCTGTGTACTTGCATCGTTTTGCCTCAAGCACACCAAGAGAAATCAGATTCTGCTTCAAATCAGGAACGTGCCTCACATCTGTCAAGGTACGCTCCACCCCATCAAACATCCTGATGCGCACTGTACCAACAGCCACAACATTACAGACAATATCATTGCCCATAAATACCTGTCCACCATCGCACTCCCTGTAGCTGGTGAACCAACTCCGATGAGGAGTCATGTGAAAAGATGCCCCTGTGTCTAGCATCCACTCGTTCTTACGATCATCGCATGACCGTATGAACGAAGACACAGACAAAACATCACTATCACATCCATCTGACGTGGTAGCGTTGGCCTTCCTGTATGAAGCCTCAGAATCTTCCCTCTTAGATTTAGGATTTTCACAATCCTTCTTCACATGTCCTTCCTTCCCACAATTCCAGCACTTTACTTTTCTTTTGCCCTTGCCCCTGGATTTGGATCTAGAACTTGAAGAACCTGTACCTTGTTCAGAATTTCTACCCATTGTAAATAGTGCATCAGAAGATGTCCCCATGTTGCTGTCTAGCTGTCTCATAGCCTTCCCTTGAAAGGCTGAGATAACTGTGTCGACACTCAGGGTTTTATTCATGCTGCACATAGTGTCTTTAAATGCCTCAAAAGACGCCGGGAGAGAATTTAGCAACATACATGCATGTTCTTCATCTTTCATCACTTCCTCCATATCCAGCAATTTACAAACCAATTTATTAAAGTTGCTGATGTGAGCCTCCAGGTTTCCACCCTCTGCCATCTTGAAGTTATACCACTGCCGCTTCAAGTGTAAGCGATTTTCCGAGGATTTCTTCGCATAGACATCCTCTAACTTCGCCCATAACTTAGCTGCAGTTTTCTCCCTCATGACGTTGTAAAGAACCTCATCCGTGAGACATAAACAGATTGATGATAAGGCCTTCTTATCAAGAGTATTCCAATCACCATCAGTCATAGTAGACTTCCGCTCCTCAAGAGCACCATCTTCGCCTTGCTTGATTAAGGAACTCATCATCTTAATCTTCCATAACTCAAAATTATTTTTCCCTGAGTACTTCTCAATCTCATACCTGGCGCTCGCCATTATTACTAATCCCTCAGATTCAGATCTGTGTCCCAACCGATTGCTCTGATACCACTTGTTGGGATTTTGGCCTGCGGAATCACACAGATCTAGATCTAGGATAGCAATCCAATGACACAAAGCACACAAGAGAACACACAGATTTAACGTGGAAAACCCTTGCGGGAAAAAACCATGGCACAAAGCGACAGATCACCACTATAAAAGCATCAATTACAAAGAGAAAAAGACTTACCTGATTCGAACAACCTCGAATCTCACCCTTGCTACACCCTTTGATAACCCTAAACCCTTTTAGGAACCTTTGGAACTACTTTAGAAAGCCTTCCTATTACCTAGAAAAACCCTAGGAACACCTATTTGTAGTTTAGGAAACTTCCCTTCCGCATCCCAGTTGTGAAAGGATTCAAATCCGCAGTTTCGTGAAACAAATTGTGTAACCTACGACTAGTCGAGCCAAGTCTTCGACTGGTCGTAAGACCCCTTCGACCAGTCGAGCCATCCTTCGACCAGTCGAGCAGCTCGGACACCAAAATCCCATGTCGCTGGACTTTGAGTCGTGCAGGCCACGACTAGTCGAACTATTCCTACGACCAGTCGTAGCTACAGTAAAAAACAGATTAAAGACTTTTTCCTAACAATGGAGTGTGTGTACTGACATGGGTGAAAAGGATCGAAGAAATTTGCTAGAAAGTTGGATCGAGGATTGAAGAAAATTTATAACTTTCAATGGATATAACTTTGCGACTAGATATCCATTTCGAATATATAATATGTTGTTAGAAAGTTATAGGCAAATTATACATACTAGCCAATGTCAAAAGTTACTAAGACTTGAATGATTTTTCCTTTTGAGTTTTTAATCAATATTTATTATTTTTAATAAAAAATTTATTGCTTTAAGTGTGTTTTTACGGTTTTAAGAATCATATGATAGCTTAAGTCCTAATTTTAGTCATGGGAAAGAGTTTAAATCAATTGAAAAGTCGTTTATGATTTGTCATAAAAATTATTATGTTGAATAACTTATTATTTAAAAAAGTTTATGAATTTAGTTCTTACGGTTTATATAAGTTATATTAAGTGACATTTAAACATACTTTATTTTAAATTTCATTAGTAATATTATTTTATTTCTTGTTTTCAATTATTATTATTTTTAATTCAAGTGTTATTCTTGAAAAGAAAATGTTGATCTCTTCTCCTAATCGACGCACCCACTATATTAGAAAAGTCCGTCTTAAATGTTTCATCAAAATTAAGAGCAACAAAGGCCATTGATGACATTAACAACAGGCCCAAATACAAAATGGAAAATCCAATATTTCTTGAACTTAGAATTAGAAATGAGATCCATTTCTTAAGTTTCCAAATCCAAACAAGCTCCCGACATTCTTTACTCACAAGATCAGGGTCCACGTGGCCCCACAGACCTGCATTCATTAGTTTCCCCGAAGTTAATTAATTTTATCTTTTGTTGTTGAGAGTGGATTAGTTGTTATTTTTGTATTTTTTGTTGTTGAGAGTGGATTAGGGTAACACCTCAGTGGGTGCTACCCTAACCGTGTGGGGCCAACTTTATGTATTTTTTGTATATCCATGCCATCAATCTGTTTTTCCGTATCATTTTAGGATGTGATCCCAAACCTTAAGAAGATATATATCTCAGGTGGACCATACCGCTATAAATAGTGATGAATGACCGTTAAAACTTTGTGGGCCACAAAAGTTTTGGATCAAGCTAATATTTGTACGCTCCCTTCATCCGGTTCTTCTTGACATTATCAATAGGTTGGATGGAAAAAAAAAAAAAAAAAAACACAAGGAAAACCTTACTACGAGCCCTTTGGAATTTTTAATGGACTCAATCACCGTTGTTTCGTGTGGTGCGGTCCACCTGAGATTTGCATCTGCTTAATTTTATTAACCATGTCTGAAATTGGGCAAACGGATGGACGGCTTGGATATACAACACATCATCATGGTGGGTGTTACACAGGTAATACCTAATCCTCTCCCTTTGTTGTTTTGGCAATCGTCATTATCAAACAATGTTATAATTATGAAACACTTATTTCCACACACGTGGCAGTACGTTTACATGATCTAGACCGTTCATGTATACTAAGATAAGGTGGATACTGGATAGCCCATGCGTGAAAATTTACACCAGTTCGGTGATTCTATCCATGTATTTGATTTTTATTTTTATTTTTCTCTCTGATTAAATGTGAAACGTTAGTTGTAGTTTTCAGAGCTGCCCATTTATAATACTCAAGGGTCCCTCAATCAGTGGATATGATCACCTGACAGTGAAGGTTCTTGGACATGGAAGGTTTGGATCATGTGCACCGTGTATACGGTATTGAATGCTTGGGAACTACCTTTGGTACTGTTGATAGCACCGGACCCTCTCTTTAATACTCCGGCAGAGTGAGATGCTCCTACTCATGCACATGTAAACTCGTCATGGTGCATCCATGTACCTTATAGTGGGCTCCACTTTAAGTGGACCAAAAGCCAAAACTTTCATTGGATGCACGATCCTAACTGGTTGATAGGTGGACATCTAATGGACGGTAGAAATGAAAAAAGTCATCTTGGTCCCAATTCAACTGCTAAATGTACATCAATCAGAGATCTGGTTGGTCTACTAAATCTGATTTGGGTCTAGTCTCCATCTTGAGTGGGCCCCACAATTTGGACGGTTTAATTATAGTTAGTTGAATGTCCTGTCTATATTTTCTACGTGCATGTGTATGGAGAACCACACCCTGTCATTTACTGTTTCTCTACTTTTAGAAAATGAATCTCATTCCTTGATTTGGTGTCCAATGGTTTTATTGCAATGTAGTAAATTTATACATACAAAGATATAATACAGTACCTTCCAACACAACTGTTACAGTTCAACGTGACAGAGTGTGATTAATGATACACTCGCACTAAAAAGTTGAGTACAAGACACAAAGGTATTTAAATTGAGCCGTCCAAATAGTGAGTCCCACTGTAGATGTCTCTTAAATCTAAGACTGAAACCGTTTGATTATTTCTTAACTAGTTGATCATAATGATCATTTAATGGACGGCCTAAATGAAAAGTAGTAAACTGTCCCTGTTCAGTCAGAGGATAGGATCATTTAATCAATCCATTTTTTGGTGATACTCTTATGTGCCTGGGTTCGCAATTTTGACAGTTTATTTATCTGCCACGTGTAAATTTCTAATTGGCAAAGGAAAAAGTATTCTACGTTGTTTCTGTGGTCCTTTGAAACCATAGGCTTACTTCCAAACACGTGTGGAGCCCTGACCATTAACAGTCACATGGGCCCCACAATGATGGACGACTCCACTTAAAATAAATAAGAGGCCATTTCGTCATTTCAACCCTAAAAGAGACTTGGACTTTCTAGTAGGGCTGCAACTTCGGTTCGGATCATTAATTTCCACCCGATTGACCCGACCTTAGGGCTAGGTTTTGGTTGTCAAGGTACTCAGGTTGGATTTAGGTTGGAAAATGCCAACCCGTTTTGAATTCTGGTTGGGTTTGGGTTGACTAGTTTCGGTCTGATTAGGTCAAGTTAGGAATAATTGCGTGAATTTGGGTAGGGTTGAGATGAGTTGGGTTAGGTTGGATTGAGTATAAAAAGGACTTCGGAATGAGCACCTTGGTTGGAACTTGGGTCGGGTTGGATGTAGGTTGGGTTCTCTCGAGGTCAGGTTGGGCTCAGGTTGACCATTAACCAAACCCTCCGGAGTTCCACCCCCTACTTTCTAGCAGTCAATGCATTGTTTAGTAAAATTGGAGTTTCTCAGGAATTTTGTGGTAAAATCCTTCTTTCAAAGACGCTCACAAACCATTGAAATGTCGGAATATTCAATGCACCAAAAGAAGAACTAGGATCACTCTACGAGTGCATGGAAACTAGAATTTGAACACGATGATATTTGCGTGTGCTGTTTTGACCATTCTTAAATGGTCTAATTCATATCTTAACATACCTAGCTAGGATTGGAAGAATAGATATTCATGTCTAGTGCAAGATTCAACTCACTTAAATTGCATCGGAAGTCCCACACAAGCTTTTAAGATTTAGGGTTTAGGGTTTATGTTTTTTTTAAATTAGTAAACATATAAGCTCAAATAATATGTGTAACTACTTAACTAACTGCGGTTAATTATATTTTTTTAACTGATTATGCTTCGCATGAAGTTGATAATCTTATATATCTTCTTTGTTAATTGTCGCTTAAATAAAAGTTACTAAAGATAAGGCCTTGGATAGAATTGACTGGTGAGACAGGACTTGTAAAGCTGAACCAAATAACTGAGACATGATTAGGATAATGACAATGATGATGACCAGATGAGTGTTTGAAACTAAAGCATACTAATCATTGCAACTAAAATTATTTACATGTTATAGGTAAGGAAAGTGATATTTATGTACCATCTTTTTCATTCACTACCTTTTTTCATTTCATTTTTCTCTGTCTAGCAAAAGCTAAAGAGGAGTAAAAGGACCAAAGGTAAAATGGGTGAATTACATAACATAGTTAAAAACCCTACTCTAGTAGAGTTGAATAACTTAGTTGAATTTATTTGAGTTTTTTCCAATCTTTTCCTAATGTTTGATATATAAAATATTGTGCACGACACACACACACAATCATATCATCGAGTCTTGAGGGGGAGTTGAGTTATGTTTGATTTGAGTTATTTCAAGTTTTTAAACTTTCACGAATATAAACTTTTACTGTCTTGAATAAAACTCTCTGTGAATATTGTAATTGCATAAGATCTTAGAACCAGGCATATATATCCCTCTTCAACGTGGAAATGCTTTCAATCAGCACATTCGACTCCTCGAGCTTCATTTGCTCTACTTCTTTTTTGTTTGTTTGGTTTTTTTTGCTTACACTTTGAAATGAACTGAGATTTCTTCTAGCTAGCTAGTTGTATTAGCTGATGAATGGTTTTTAACTAGTACCCAGACGCCATGTAGCACATGTGTGGGGGGTGTGTATGACCTGCCTTGTACACGTGCGTGGATAACACATCACCAAATTCCCCCATTCAAACACATCACCAAATTCCCCATTCACCGAAAACATGTAAATAACTAAGTGTGTGATAATCATTCCTAGATGAAAGGATGATGGTTAGAGTGTCATGTTCTGATGCAAACGTTTTCACAATAATTATAATGCAAACAAGTTATGTGGACCCCACGTGATGTATTCATGACATCCACTCCAACCATCATGCATGCCTTATCTTGCTTAGCAAGGAGCCCAACAATCAGGTTAATCCATGATTGAGGTGGACCACACAAGCAGGAACAATTGGGAAGGGGAGGGCTTGCCTCTCAAGTGTTCCCAGTGGTGTGGTGCACATGAGTCATGGATCAGTATGATTTTTGGACCCATTACCAAAAATGGGAGGTTTTGAATGATGGTTGGAGTGGATGTTATCAATACATCATGCTGAGGTCTACAGAGGTTGTTTGCACGACAATTTTGGGAAAAAATGTTTTTCACTTCATCATTTTGATTTGTTAGGTGGCTTGTATTCTTTCATTGCCTAATCATCATTCTTTTTGCCTTAATCTATTAATAAAGGTCAACCGTCTTTTCATTGATCATGTGTTTCGGAAGGTTTGGTCATTCCAATGCATTTGAGAGCCTTGCCCATCCACATGCCACCACACATGCCAATATGAAACACATGTCTAGGATCTGAGCTTTTTATCATGTGGGTTATACTGTTTAGATCTTCTGGCCCAAATATAAAGTCATTTTACACCTTGGGTGAGCCACAACGTGCAAACAAATGGACCACCAGAAAATATTGTCTCAACTGTCAGTTTGCTCTTATATATTGTGGCCCACCTGAGGAGTGAAACGGCCTGATTTTTTAGTCAGAAGATCTGGAGATTGTTTCCAACAAGATGGAGAGGCTAAGATCTGGTATACATGTTCCATATTGCCATGTGTCGTGTTTGTTGGTGGGAAACCTTGTGTTTACCTCACATCTTTGAGATTCATTATTCAAATTCATCATTGCGTAGTAACATGGCATGAATGAGTGGGTACAGAAAGCTAATTTAGACAATTTTGTGCTTTTCCTAGTCAATTGGTCGGTTCAATAAGCTTTAGCTGTGACACGTGGCATGCTTGTGTGGGGCCATGATTAGTTTTAGAGGAAAAGCACGATGATCCATACACATGCATGCACCTATTGTACATGCGTGATAAATGTACCTCAAATCAAACTGCCCAGATCATGGCCCTACTGTTGATCGGTCATAACCCAACTGTGCAGTCAAAAAAAGAAAATAAAAAAATCAACATTCCCAATTGCAATCATTTTAGGGTGTTGACCCAGTCAAGTCATGTAGCGTACAGTGAAACAGACTATGTCCACTGATAATAGGTTAGGATCCGTTGTTCTCGACTTAAATAGATTGAGTCACACGTGTGAGTGAGGGCTTAAATTAAATACATGTGTATGAGTAAGGTTTAAGGGTGAGTTTGCTTGACTTGACAGTTGATTGAATTATTGGTGTCCCCTTTATCAAGATGGATAGATCGAAGTGTTGAGAAGTTGACCTACATTTGGGGTCGCCCATGACCAATCGAGGTTGCGCAGATTTCGTGTCGCAAGTCCTTTCGCAACTGGGATGCGAAAGGGAAGTTGCCAAAACTATAAATTGGGGTCCCTAGGGTTATTCTAGGATTAAGGTGGATATTGGGAAATATTTCTAAGGTATGGGCAAGGGCTTTTCTCTGTACTCCCAAGGGAGAGGTTAGTATATTGCCTTGTAATCTTCGTTCTTCATATTGGAAGTTTGCATCCGTGGTTTTTTACCCTAGATTGGGATTTTTTCACGTATATCTTATCTTCTAGTTTATTTAAATGTTTTTATTCTTTTCTAGTTTATATTTCTTCCTGTTTATCGTTTGTGGGTGAAGCCTGAGATTGGATCTAGGCTCACCGCGTTGTTGGCGTGCTGCGCAACAACTGGTATCAGAGCTATTGGTTTAGTTCTATTGGGAGCGATGGCGGAAGATGAGAAAATTAGAATTGAGATATTTGATGGTTCAAACTTTGCCTTCTGAAAGATGCAGATAGATGATTATCTGTATCAGAATGACCTCTATATTCCTCTAAGAGGAAATGAGAAGAAACCAGAAAAGATGACAGATGATGAATGGTTTTTACTGGATAGAAAGACTTTAGGAATAATCCGACTCTCTTTATCTAAGAGCGTCGCCTTCAATATATCCAAAGTAAAAACGACAAAAGAATTAATGGAAGCCCTAGCCACCATGTATGAAAAGCCCTCAGCATCCAACAAGGTTCATCTTATGAAACAGCTATTCAACATGAAGATGTCAGATGGTGGGAGCGTGGCTGAACATCTAAACGAGTTCAATATAGTCACGAGCTAGTTGGAATCCGTTGGCATTGCTTTTGAGGATGAGGTCAGGGCATTATTGATCTTATCCAGTTTGCCAAACAGTTGGGATGGTTTGGTGATTGTTGTGAGCAATTCTTCAGGGTCGACAAAGTTGAAATTTGATGATGTGGCTGGTCTAATTCTTAGCGAAGAATATAGAATGAAGGCATCAGGAGTTTCAGAAGACTCAGGAAATGTTCTAAACGTTGAAGGAAGAGGAAGATCGCTGAACAAAGGAGGCAATAAACACGGATGTTCTAAGTCGAGGAAGAAGTCCAAGGGATCGAAAGACAAAGACGGGTGTTGGCATTGTGGTAAGAAGGGGCACATGAAACGTGATTGCAGGCAACTCAAGAAACAAGAAGGAAGCTCTCAAGGTGGAAAAGATTCAGTGAATCTATCTGAGGAGAGTGACACAGAAGCATTGATCTTGTCTCTTGATGCGAGAAATGAGTCTTGGGTTATAGACTCGAGTGCTTCGTTTCATGCCACTTTGTGTAAGGAAGTTCTGCGTGATTATATGTCAGGTGACTTTGGGAGAGTCTACCTGGGTGATGATGAGTCGTGCAGTATTGTTGGAAAGAGGGACGTTCATGTAAATCAGAAAGACGGAACGGTCTTGAAATTAAAGGATGTCAGACATGTACCGAGTTTGAAATGTAACTTGATCTCTGTGGGGCAGTTGGCCGATACCGGTTATGTGACGACATTCACCAGTGATTCCTGAAAGATCACAAAAGGTGCCTTAGTAATATCTCAAGTAAAAAAGGAAAGTACTTTGTACATGACTTCAAGATCGTATAGTTCACTTGCAGTCGCATCAACTGGAGTGAATGGACAGTTATGGCATCAGAGGTTGGGACATATGAGTGAGAAGGGGATGAAAGTACTATTGTCGAAAGGGAAGTTACTAGGGCTGAAGTCTATTAACTTGAAATTCTACGAGGACTGCGTGTATGGCAAGCAGAAGAGGGTAAGCTTCAAGAAGACGGGACGCGCTCCAAAAACGCATCTGTTGGAGCTTGTACACACTGATGTGTAGGGACCGGCACAGGTATTATCTCTTGGTGGCTCACATTATTTTGTTACCTTTATTGATGATGCTAGTAGAAAACTGTGGGTCTACTTCTTAAAACATGAATCTGATGTATTTGATGTATTTAAGAAGTGGAAAGTTATGGTAGAAAATGAGACAGGTAAAACAGTAAAGTGTCTCAGATCTGATAATGGGGGAGAGTATTGTGATAAGAGGTTTAAGGAGTATTGTGCAACAAATGGAATCAAACATCAAAAAATGATTCCAGGGACACCACCGCAGAATGGTGTGGCTGAGCGCATTAACAGGACCATCCTTGAGCAAGCCAGGAGCATGAGGTTACACGCAGGGTTGCCCAAGACCTTTTGGGCAGATGTTGTGAATACTGCCACATATCTCATCAATAGAAGTCCCTCAACACCATTGGATGGTGGGCTACCAGAAGAAGTGTGGACTGGGAAGGAAGTGAACCTTGCACATCTCAGAGTGTTCGGTTGCACTTCATATGTTCATATTGATGCAGAGCACAGAAACAAGCTGGATGCGAAGTCCAGGATGTGCATGTTTATAGGTTATGGGCAGCATGATTTTTGTTACAGGTTCTAGGATGCAGAAAATAAGAAAATCATCAGAAGCAATGACGTAGTCTTCAATGAAAAAGTGATGCATAAGGACAGTGTGCAGGAAAATAAGGCCGAGAAAAAGGAATTTGTAGAGTTGAAAGAGTTACCGGACATGGGTGTTACAACGCCACAAGATGAGGCAGAGCCGCATACACCGGTTGTGAGAAGGTCTACTCAGGAGAGGAGACCCACGGTCTGATACTCACCCTCCTTACATTATCTACTACTGACGGATAATGGTGAGTCAGAGTATTTTGAAGAGGCGTTACAATCAGATATACGGGTTAAGTGGGAGCAGGCCATGGATAATGAGATGGACTCTCTTGAGTCTAATCGTACATGGGAGCTAGTCACTCTACCCAAGGGTAAGAAAGCTCTTCATAACAAGTGAGTTTACAGACTGAAGGAGGAGCACGATGGTTAGAAACGGTACAAGGCGAGATTGGTTGTGAAAGGGTTTCAACAAAAGGCAGGTATCGATTTCACTGAAATATTTTCACCGGTAGTGAAAATGTCTACGATTCGCATGGTCTTGAGTATAGTAGCTTCAGAAGACTTACATTTAGAACAACTAGATGTTAAGACAGTCTTTCTTTATAGGGACCTTGAAGAAGAGATATATATGCATCAGCCAACAGGATACGTGGCACTAGGTAATGAGAACAAGGTGTGCAGACTGAAGAAGAGTCTATATGGCTTGAAGAAGGCCCCGAGGCAGTGGTATAAGAAGTTCGATAGTTTCATGTCGGAAAACGGTTTTAGAAGATGTCATGCAGACCACTGTTATTACTTGAAGAAGTTTGATACGTCTTACATCATCCTTCTTCTGTACGTTGATGATATGCTTGTAGCCGGTTCAAGCATGAAGGACATCTCAGATCTTAAAAGACAATTGTCTAGAGAATTTGCCATGAAGGATTTAGGAGCTGCAAAACAAATCATAGGCATGAGGATAAAGCGTGACGGGGAAAACAATAAATTAGTTTTGTCACAGGCAGAGTACATAGCCAAGGTACTTGATCGATTCAATATGGGAGGTGCTAAGCCGGTTAGCACTCCATTAGCCAACCACTTCAAGTTATCTAAGGAGTAAGGTGCAAAGACGCAGGAGGAACATGACTACATGGCTAAAGTCCCATACGCGTCAGCTATTAGGAGTCTCATGTATGCTATGGTGAGCACAAGGGCAGACATTGCTTGAGCAGTGGGAGTTGTTAGTAGGTTCATGAACAACCCCGGGAAGGAACGTTGGGAAGCTATGAAGTGGATCCTTAGGTACTTGGTGGGTACTAAGGACGTAGGGCTGTGTTATGGTGGATCAGAAATCAAGTTACAAGGCTACGTGGATTCAGATTTGGCAGGAGATTGCTCTGGAGAAGATTTATACAAGTGAGAATCCTGCAGATATGCTGACCAAGGCGGTCACAAGGGAGAAGCTGAAGCTCTGTTCAGCTTTGATTGATCTTCAGGCTTGAAGACGGGGAGGTGGTGCACTCCGGATGAAGAAGACAAAGGTTTATGGCGATGTATCTCCAAGTGGGAGATTGTTGAGAAGTGGAGCCACATCTGGGGCCGCCCACGACCAGTCGAGGTTGCGCGGATTTCGTGTCGCAAGTCCTTTCGCAACTGGGATGCGAAAGGAGTTTCGCGGATTTCGTGTCGCAAGTCTTTTCGCAACTGGGATGCGAAAGGGAAGTTGTCAAAACTATAAATTGGGGTCCCTAGGGTTATTCTAGGGTTAAGGTGAATATTGGGAAATATTTCTAAGGTGTGGACAAGGGATTTTCTCTGTACTCCTAAGGGAGAGGTTAGTATATTGCCTTGTAATCTTCGTTCTTCATATTGGAAGTTTGCATCCGTGGTTTTTTACCCTAGATTGGGGTTTTTCCACGTATATCTTGTCTTGTGGTTTGTTTAAATGTTTTTATTCTTTGCTAGTTTATATTTCTTCCTGTTTATCAATTGTGGGTGAGGCCTGAGATTGGATCTAGGCTCACTGCGTTGTTGGCGTACTGTGCAACACGAAGACTGGACTTTGAGATAGAGTCCTCTCGACCATCGATATTGCGCTCTATTCAAGCGATTTGTAAAAAAAAAAAGTAAGGCTGAAAATGTTATTCTATTGATGATTTGTACAATAATAATACTCACGATCAACTTGAGGAATGATGATCCATTCTCTGCTTAATTGCGACCGAGCTTCGTAGCGGAATGGTCGTGATGTGTGGGATGGACGTCTTGTTTGTTACTTGATAAGAATCGGACCTTGTGACAAGACAGACAATAGAGGTCAAATCTTCGACAATCTTTTCATTACTCGATTGAAATTGGGCTTTGTATCGATATGGCCGACAAAATTACCTAGTACATAACGAGAAAGCCCCACAATCTTCCATTCGAAACTAAATAATCTTCCTTTTGATCCAACAGAATGCCGTGGATGAAGGGTTGAGAGATAAACTAGGGAGTACAAACTAGGGCTCCCATGATATGGGCAGCGATGAGGCTAAAGTAAAATAAATAAATAAATAAACGTCAGTGATTGTTAGTAAAATAAATAAGAGCTTGGTTGTATTGGCCTCATTCTCTTCGTGAAGTGTTATTTATATAAGCTTCTAGGAGGCAGTAGCCTTGCGAAATCTTCAACATCGTGGAGGATTCGAATGATTGGCTGTGAAAATCTCTTTGATTCTTTCACATCAATGTGACCTATTGTGTACGGCCACGTATATAAGAGAGATATACTCTCACATGCGTCGATTGAAATCCTCACATATCTAGACTCCCACATTAAAAAGTTGTTATGATCCCTAAATCACTTGGCTTTGGTATCCATAGAAAATTGCTTTTGGCAAGTCTCTAGATAGAGTACTAGGCCTTGGGGTAACATCTTCCTAGATAGAGTGGGCCTTGGGGCTATTAGATCATAGTCAGATCGAGTCGTGTATCGATTCGATCTGGCCTTTTCTCTTCATGGCCCAGCCCTTTTTGTTTCTATTTTCCTTCTAGTTTCTTTTTCGGTCTCTCTCCCTATGATAGGCTTCGCTCAAGTCTTTTTTTTACTGAGGAAGCCCGAATGTCCAAAGCCATGTATATCTCTTTTGTTGAATGAAAAAAGGTGGTTTAATTTTTATTTTATTTTTTAAAAAGTCTCTAGTATATTTAATGCCAAATAGATATCTCATTTAATATGATTCTGTCATTTAACGCTGAGAGAGAAACTTACCTTATTGAGACTCTTTGCTTTTGTATAAAGTATTTTTAATACAACTCTAGCATTTAATGTTCTCTCTCTTATATGCACGTCTTTAACTCCTTTTGAAATCATTTACACCACACATGGCACGACTACGTGGCATCTTCTGGATCATTTGATATAGCTACGTTAGATCAGGTATAAATAGTAATGGAGGGTGGGAGTGGGATTTTGTCCATCATTTAGCATGTAGTGCCGAAACGTAGCGGCATCTCATTGGTCCACATAAGTGTGCCTAAATGAGTATAAACAAAATTATGCATCTAATTTTGGGTGTAAACCCCATCTATAGTGGGACCCATAATTTGAAAGGTTTGGATTGAGTTACACATGGATGAGCTTCAATGGATTGCTGATTTTAGGGCCCACCATAATGCATGTGTCTTATATCCATGTTGTCTCATGTTGTCCACCTGTTTTGCAAGATCATTTTAGGGTATGAGCCCAAACATGGTTTTTTTTCTTTTAGGTTAGCTTGTTAGTAGACACCCATGTCAGTACACACACTCCATGTTAGCCACCCCCACTAGGGATCGATACCAAGAGAGCCCAAACATGTTACATATCCATATCTAATTGGACCACACCATAGGAAATAGTGGTGATTGAACACCCATCATTAAAATAAAATAAAAAACTTACTGGGGGACCATCGGAAGTTTATTTACCATCAAACCTGTTGATAAGGTCCAAACAAATATCAGCTTGATCCAAAAATAATTTAGCCCGTAAGTTTTTAAGGGTTAGTAACTACTGTTCTCTGTGGTGTGGTTTACATGATATTTGGATTTTCAGTATTTTTGAGCTCATATCCTAATATAATCTGGCAAAATAATGGACGCATGGCACATTCATCATGGTGAGCCCCACAATCAAGATCATCTATCCACAGAAGGCGCGTCAGTTACACATATACCATATGTAAGGTGGTCGTGGCCTAGCTATTTAACATCATGATTTTGTGTTCGCACTACTATGGTAAAAGGAGAATGTATCAAGTCCATCCGGTTCAATGATAAACCGTCTACCTAGCAGATAACTTCCAACCTCCTATGTACGTGTGACATCCAACCCACCCAATAGATCTTCCTCATCACAGGTATCACCTTTGGCAAATATCAACCACTCCCACACATTCATTAGACCACACTTGTGTCTTATTATTTATCAATGGTGAAACATTGTTTTCTGTGGTGTGGTCCACCTGATGTGGGTATAAGCTGATTTTTGCAAAATCTGATCCTAATTAATGGTGGGACCAACATATTGGAAGGTTTCGATCTCGAGCACATGATGAGTTGAAAGTTATTCACTAGATGGATCATACATTATAGGCCACCTGTTAGACTTTTAGACTTTCTCTTAAAAAAATAAATATGCTTATACATACATAAGCTTCTTTTTCTTTTGTCTTTTTTCTTTTTTATACACACGCGCACACACCCACGCGTAGTGGGATTTTACCACCTATGGATACTCGAACCCTTACCAGGTGTTGAAACTCCCGAGAGTCTACGCCGTAGTGGGATTTCACCACCTATACATACATAAGCTGCTTATGAGTAACCATTACAAGGACAGAATGGTATTCTATAATCAAAAAGAGTAAAATATGACTTCAAGGTGGGTAGGAGTAGGTTTTTTTACATGTAACGCATTGACTTTCCTTCTTACATTTTCTTGAAATCTGATTTCTTTGTCTCAGATTACACTTGATTACATAATTAATAAATATATTTTTTTTAAAAGAAAGATAAAACTAACACATCTCAAATCCTATCCAACGGAGGCGATCATTCCCCACTGAACCTTTATCACCACCTCCCTCATTTTCATGTGTCGGATGATTATATATCGTTCCTAAACGTCATGCTTTCAAATAATTCAACTTAACTTTCCGGACAGCTCCCCCGGTCCCACAAACCCCTAGGATTGTAATTAAAATGTCCATCAAGACCTTAAGTGGTGCACTTTGTTAAAATAATATATCATAATTAAACACTCTTTAAGAAGAACATTGAAATTCTAAACATATTTTATATTGTGGAGAGAAATGCATGAGATATGAACCCACAACAGAAATATTCCAAGTTAGGTGAGGAGAAAATATCATGAAACATAGACAAAACAGATCTCTTCATGGTTGGGTATTTGTGAAAGTCCATTTTCAGTACATGTGTGGAATGCATTTAGAATAAATGTACATAGATAATGCTTACTTGAAGTAATCAAAGGCCAACACTAGTATAGATTATCAGAGAATGTTTCCTAGGTCCAAGGTTTTATAACAGAGAGCTTGGCTGAACTCACACGTGTGCAATAAAGTTCATGTACACGCCACACATGTGCAAGCATGGCATGATAGGTCCTATATCCAAAACAAATATACGGCTGTGAAAAACTTGGCTGAACTTTTCTGACCCATCCACCTGTTTCCAATATTTGGGCGACATGATGAGTGGACCAGATCTACTTTTGTAACTACAGAAAATATTCGGATTAGGTATAAGGTCCGGCCAATCTGACGGATGGATTGGATCTCGCACCAATGCGCCATGCTGGCATGTGCGGCATCTACATAAGCTTTATTGCACACGTGTATGCTTAGCAAAGCTCTTATTATAAGTACACGTACGTACATATTATGCATCAGATGCATGGATGTGCGTGAGCTTTCACATGCAGCTAGCTTTCTTGCCATCAATGTTTCATGTGTCGTGGAGATCTGAGCTGTCCACCAATCCAGATCGCCTTAAATGAAAATCAGACCATTCTACACGTTAGGTGGACCACACTCATGCATTTGAGTCAAATAAGTGGATTGCATGATGAGTGGGCCAGTTTGATTTTCACATCACGTGATCTGTAGTCGGGTCCTCACCACTCAGATGTCCAACCCCACGTCACAGGTTAGTGGGAAAGACGCGGTTGCAAATGAGCTTTCACATGCATGCACGTTTGTAAAATCAGCTTGGTTTCACACCGGGTAATCTTCATGTTGTATTCTAGGTTGGCCGACTAAGCCACTTGGCTCGGGTCTCACACGAGTCAACTCAGTTTTTAGGCCTCCACCGAGTCAAAATCGATGTAAACTCAGTTGGGGTAAATTTAGTACATGAATTGGGCGAGTTTTCTTAAGATGAACGGTGTGGTCTTCAAGATGAACGGTCCAGATTTCATAGATGTCAGCTACGCTGGCACGTGTGGCTCGCATCTGTAGTGTAGGGACAATGTTGGAGAAAAGAAGAAATGGATTGCGAGGAGCCGTGCAGTTTTAGATTCTTTCCGTATCGGGTCTGACGAAGTAATTTAAAAAATCGGGACGCGAGAGCCTTGCTAAACCTACGCGCCACTACAAGTGAAATTTCAAGCCATCCCTCAGATAAACCTCACCCTGTAGATGTTACTGCCGAAAGATAAAGGTCATCCATTCAGTAAGTGTCCATGAAAGTAGAAATAATCTGACGAGTAAGAGAACTTCTGCTGATTTTTCACAACCTGCATGTTTTCAGTTAATTGTGGCCCACCTGAAAATTTAAACGATCTTATTCTTTATACGAGGAATCCAAATGGTATTACCCTTCTGATGGATGGTTTGGATTTCAATTTCAAGTCCTTCTGGATTATGTGGTGGTGTGTGCATTATCTGATTTGTACACGCGCGTAGCTCAGCAAAGATCCTCGCCGATTCCTCGTCATGCTTTTCGGGTCCCCTGCCTTCTGGTAAATTTGTATTGGGTTCGAATACGCGCGAGGAAAGAAGTGGAGTCTCCATGATATTGGCTTCCGGGAAAAAAGGGGTGGTGGGTCCCACCATGATGAGGATTTGGGTAGGTCGGATCCTGTAACGTGCCGCTTCGACCGTCCATTTTGAGTGACGACTGCTGACCTCACGACTACGTGGGATGGAATATCTTCTCCATGACGTAAGCTTGTCGATGCATGACCACAGCATGGCAAATGATCGCATACATCGGGACGTATGCGAGTTCCCATACTTTCCAGCTTCTATGGGTTGTAATGTGATGTGTATATGCCATCCAATCCATTAATTATATATGGCCCACCAGGATGAAGGAACATCCAAAAAATCAGGCTATTCTGTAATTCAGTTAGGCCACAACACAGGAAACAATGAAAATCACACCGCTTCAAGGTTTTAGAAGTGATATTACATTGTTCCCTGTGGTGTGGCCCACCTGAGCAACAGAATGGATTGATTTTTTGTGTTTCTCTTCATTTTGGTGGAACATATCTATGAATGGATTGGATGGCATATACACATCATGTTGTAGCCCACACACAATTTGAAAGTTTCCGTGGTAAGTGCTCCCTCCCATTGATCAACGTTGTTCTTTACTGGAATTTTGAATTAGGATGACTTTTGTCCTCTAAGCCTAACATGGATAGGTCCATCGAAGAGAAAGTCTGGATGCAAAGACACGTTACTTGGACCCCACACAGCTGAAATTTATGGGTATTCTTCGTTTTTTTTTTTTTTTTCTTTTCTTTTCTAAATTAATGGATTCATCATTCACCTTTGAATCTATGATTATGATTACCACGAGCATGACCATACACAACAACAACAACAACAACAAAGAGATGTTAGATTTGTCGTGATCGAGTGGTTGACAAATGCATCACCTGAAATTGTTACTTTATGGTCCCCACACGCTACCAATTTATAACCATTTGATCTAGGTATAACCCATGTAACCAGCCCTATTAATGCTATGTTAGATGCATATCTCATTCTACAGAGAGATTGATGTGGCCCGCTTTACTACATTTTTCTATATATGGTTATAACCTATGTGGCTCACGTTGCAATGTCAGTCCGCTAACTATATATATGGTTATAATCATGTCAGCTTATGGTGGTAACTAGAACTAGACACAAACCAAGCCTGCTCGAAAGCTTGGAGTGACAGAGCGAAAGATACCTTGTTTCAACAATAAGGTCTTGTTATGGATTCCCTAGTGGGGGTGGCTAACAGTGAAGTGTGAACTGACGGTGAGTGTACTAATTACAAGCTAACCCAAAAAATAAAAATAAAAAGAGCCTAAGAGTCAAACTCGTTTTTTTAAAAAAAAAATTCAAGCTCAAAGCAGGGTAGTACTAGCTCGGCTTAGCTCGAAGCTCCGCTTGATTCACCTCAGTGTAATTCGACTTGATTCAGCTCGATGTAGATAATACATAATACGTATACATGAATGCACACTATTTCATGTGGTTTGGTCCACTTGAGCTTTAGATATTATTCAATGTTGGATCGTGTCCTAAAATGATGTGTAAAAACGGATGAACGACATGGATAATACATATACATGATGATAGGCCCACAAAGTTTACTCAGTATGCTTAAGCGGATTCAAATTGGTTGGTGACCTTAACACCCGCCATGTAGATGGTGTCAAAGATCTATGGGCCCCCACCATGATATATGTGTTTTATACAGCCGTCCATCAAAATTTCCTTCTCATTTTACAATATGAGACCAAAAATAAGGAAGATCCAAACTTTTGGTAGACCATAACACGGGATCCAAACTTGTTGGGGGACAAAAGTTTCGGATCAATATTGTTTTCTTGTGGTGGGGCCCACCTCAATGTATGTGATACATATATTTTTTAGTATTGTTACTTTTGTATTGGTATTTTTTAATGTTATTTTGTAGTGTTATCTTTATATTTTTTTTAAAAAAAAAAAGTTCATATTATGTATATTGTTTATTTAACAATAAATAAATAAATTTGAGCTGATCCCTGCTCAGACTTAGACCGGCTCAAATATTTGAACCAAACCAAACCAAACCAAGCTTAAATAATAGGGATAGGCTCAAAGCTCGGCTCATGTAAAACTCGAACATGAGGTGTCACATAAACAAGATAATTCAATTCGGCTCGATAAATCATGTTTTATTAGTTTTTAAAACTATTGAATTTTTAAAAATAATATAACCGCTCCCTCTTAAATACTAGTTGGTTGAGGCTAGTGACTAACCCTTTGGGAGATTATTAACCCATCCTAATCTCCATATAGTTATCACTTTCTTTTATAAGAAAAAAGATATATAAAGCAATGAATCTAAGAGAGTAGAGCAAGTTATTTGGTTTAGCCTATGCTACCATCGATCTTGGCATATGGTGCTTACATAAATTACAAGATTCTTAATTTCTAAACAAAATTCAAGTGTTTGAAATCCAAGAAAGTTTGTAAGTGTGGTACTTTATGGTTTGTGGGTGGATCTAAATCATCGGATTGTGAAAGCGAGAACAAATTTTAAATTTAATTACCATAACTGGAGGTAATATCTTATTCTTCTACTTTACTTTGCTTACATTTGTGGTATCAGAGCCACTACTTCCAGTCCATGACTTTTGATTTGAATTTATTTACTTCTATTAAAGTCCTCTTATAAATCTTAAGAGAATCAGAAGTTTCATATTCATAATGATTGTGGATCAAGATATTAGATGTGGTTGAAGTTACAATATTGATTACTTATTAATATGTGTTTCTATCTTTCTCTTTATCTCTCTCTTTGAGTTAGAACTCAATCAAAGAAATTTCTTGTTTGTCAGAGACATTAGTTGTTGTGTTTTATGTCATCCATATTTTATGATGAAAGCGATGCAGAGGAGAAGAAAATACATTTGTAGGGCCTTCTAGTTAAACCCAAACCACTAGCCATACCCATGTTGCAGGCTAGCTCATTTCTTAGGCCTATGTTATCTAATTGTGACAAAATTCTATTTGCAGGGACTAGTTTGTAAATAGAGAATTGTCGTAAGGACCTGTACTTAATTACGATAAAATTCTATTTGCAGGAACTAGTTTGTAAATAGAGAAAAACTCATGCGGCAAGTTTTCGCAACAAGTTTTGCAACGACAATTAAAGTTCATCGCGAAAAAAAAAGACAAAAAAAAAAGAAGTTGACTATTAGCAACGAATTAAAATGCCATCGTAAATAGTTAATTTTTTGCGATGACTTGGCATGTTGTTGTAAAATTTTAACTTTTTGTAATGAAATTAAACTTGTCGCTAAAATAGTCGTCACAAAAAGTCTAAATTGTTGTAGTGCTAGTTTGTAAGCAAAGAATTGTCACAGATAATTTTTCTTAATTATAATAGAGTTCTCCTTAGAGGGACTAGTCTATAAATAGAAAATCGTCACAAAGATGTTCTTAATTATGACAGAGTTATGTTTACAACATTAATTTGAAGACAAAAAATTATCACAAGGATTGTTTTATAACAAGATCTCTTTTTCGTACTAATGACATGTATATAATAGTTTTGGATCCCGTGAGAGTTAAGATTAATACATTGACATAGGAATTAGTTGGTGGATTAATTTTAACTTTGATAATATCACCTTTTAAGTATAGAACATCAAATTGGCTTAAGAAGTAGCCAAACATCTCGAGTCTTGATGATATGTGACTCCTTGTAATACAACCAGTAGATGTATTTAATCACATCAAAGATGATCGCCATCTGCCCGTATAAGAATGATGGCATCATGAGTTTCAATTGAGTAATGAAATGTCATCACAACAACCCTACAGGGAGGTGATTATTTTCTTAAAACAACTGGAATAGGATAGTGATTAGGCATCAAAGGGTGGAGAAATCATAGTATTACTATGAGGATTTAAGTGGTTAGGCATCAAAAGGAGGAGAATTCCTAGAGGTTTTCTTCTTTTCATCTAACTCATTTGTATTATCATGAAGATTTAAGTGAATCAATTGCATGTTGCAACTTCAGCCCACATGAAGGTTTAAATGATTCGACATTTGATACTAGATTTTGAAATTGGTTAAGTTCTAGTATAAGGTTGAATGCTTCTAATAATAATCTTGATTGGTCATTTACAACAGTTTCTAATTCATTTATCATTAATGAATTATCATGTATTTCAATGTTGATCAATGATTAAAAAAAAAAAATGGACTAAAGGAAATATTTCTCCTAACAATAGGGTGTATGGACCTTGACTTGGTTCATGTGGACAAACCATCCATACCTGGGTAATCAAGTGTCATTGGAAAGAGTTTTATATGAGCGTGAGAAATCTAATTGGCTAAGTTTGATATTCATCAAGGCTCATGTGTAAGAGTATTCAAAGTTCAATTCTAAAATACGCTAAAGTTAAGGACTTCATGAAAGCTATTGAAGAACAACTTGTAATTTTAGTAAGGCATTGGTCAGTACACCCTAATGAAGAAGCTATCGCTTATGAAATATAATTGTACTAAGGGTGTGAGTGAGTATATTATGGAAATACAGGACATTGTAGCTCAACTTAAGACGTTAGAGAATGAGATCTCAGGGTCATTTCAATTATCTATTTCATACTCAACTCCTTTCCTATGGAATAATGGTCATTTAAAATTTTCTATAATATGCATAAGGACGAATGATCAATTAGCGAACTTTTGACTATATATGTTCAAGACAATTGAAGATTAAAGCAAGTTGTTATAGGGCTTCTTGTCCAGAATCCATCAAATGTGGATGAATATGTAGAATTGAAAAGATTCTCAAGAGTAAGAAAGCTAGCAGTTTATTTTAATTATGTTGTGTGACTGCAAGAGTCTTACTTTGATGTTAGACTTATAAATTATCTTAGCTTGCTTTCACAAGCCATGAACGGAGAAATTTTCACACTTTGGTATGATACCATAAAAGTATAAATGACTTTTATAGCTTAAAAACATGTATGGGACCTTGTTAGGTTACCCAAAGGATGTTGCGAAAAAATGCCCACACGTGATCAATGTAAGCAAGACCAAAACAGAAAAGAAAATGACTAGACAAAAGTAAAAAAAGAGTCAAACCAAAACAAACAAACAAAAAAAGGTATGAGAATTTATGTGGTTTGATAATATGCCTACTTCATAGGGCAACAACATAGAATTTTCTTCTTTACTAAAAACAAGAGAAACAAAAATATAAGACTTGCCTCTTTCCCCACCATATAAGAAATACCTCAGAAGATGAATTAATAGAATATCTCTCTCTACCCATGACTCTCCTTATATAGAGTACATTACAAGACAGTACATATGCCAAAGTCCCATTAGAACTGGGCTGCAAACTATACACACCTACATACATACGTACGTATGTAGTGTTTATATAGCCCATGTGACTCACATTGCCATGTCAGCCTAGTACATATGGTTATAGTCATGTCAACCCATTCCATATGGGTCCATGTTTTGTTTGGTTAGTTTTTTAAACTATTAAGTTCTTTGAAATAATGTAAGGACTCCCTCTAAAGTCCTAATTGATTGAGAATTAGTGACTAGCCTTCAAGAGATAACTAACCATTCATGATCTTCATGTAGTTACCACTTTTTATTGGAAAGAAAGATATAATGAATCTAGAAGTGTCTCTAAGATAGTAGGCAAGTTATTTGGTTTAGCCTATGATACCATCAATCTTAACAGACGGTGTTTGCATAAATTGAAAGATTATCAATTTCTAAGCAAATTTTAAGCACTAGAAATCCAAGAAAGTGGAGCTATTGGACTGCTTTTTTAAAGCTGCTACTAGGCTATTTTCTTTTTTCTTTTTTTGTGTGCGCTTTCTATGGGGGACATTTGAGGTTCATTTTGTAGAAATTGTTTTCTTGGGTTATATAATAGGCGAGGCACACCATTTTTTTAGTGCCTGCCCCAAGTTTATGTAAAAATAAAAAATAAAAATAAAAAAATAAAAAAATCCAAGGAAGTTTATACATGTGATACTACTTTGTCTGTGGTCATATCATGAAAGTGAGAAAAAATTTCAAATTTGATTGTTATCAGATCATGAAAGTGAGAACAAACTTCAAATTTGATTTTTATGACTAGAGGTAAATTCCTATATTTCCTCCTCAATTTGCTTACATTGTATGGTCAAGCTCAATTTCATATTCCTTTTTTTTTTTGTTTTTCTTTCTTTTAACTAACAAGACGTAGCCCCAGTGCCTATTTGGCAGACACATAAAAATGAGTTTATCTTATTTTAGGTCATCATAATTTATATATATCAAAGATGACAACTAATGGTTATCATAATTATTTCCAAACCTTGTAAAAAAGAAACATGATTTCTAATACACAATTCCAAGGAACTAAATTGAAATGAACCTATTTTAATGAACTTATATTCTTTTAAGCATCTGCCATATATGCCTTTAGGATTTTTTAAAGGCATGAGAAAAGAAATCTTCACTTTTCCTTTAAAAATATCTTCCCCTTTATTGGTAAGGTTGGCAATGGGTTGGGTTTGGGTCAAGTTTAGGGGTTCCCATATTCATACCCATCAATGAGTAATGCACTCATGCCGATTTTTACACCCACGTCGGCCTAACATGGCCATCCATACCCGGACCCATTAGGAGTCAGTTGCACATTAAGATATTGGATGTCGTTTATGTTTTAATATTTAATGAATGGTAGATGCCTATATCTATATTCACATGTAGCTGCATATATCAATCACCATCCATCACACTTTGCCATGGTATCGAAGTTTTTCTCTTCCACATTTCATTTCCTCTGTGAGGCACTTATGTGCAGGACCCACCATAGTAAATGTGTGCCACCCAACCCATGTATTGATCCGCTTTATGATAATGGGATGCCCCAAAAATCAAGACTAGCTAATCATCAGGTGAGCAACCACTCAAAACCCCCAAAAATCATGGTTGAATCATCTTCAAATTGGGAGCCCCATTTTTATGGTGGGGCAACCCTGTTAGGTGGCACGACAGAGGTCCAATCCCATGACTATTTATATATAAGTACTTTTTTCCTAGAATGTGACTTCCTAACTAAAGAGCTCAATAAATGCCCTAGGATATTTAACAGCAACAACCTTCAAATTCCACAGTACTCGACTCTAGAGTAGAGAGTTCTACGCATGCAAACAACCTCTTAAGGTACATCTGGGTGAAATTGGAAATTTTCGGGGGCCATTCCCTCTGGCCGGTCTGGAAAATCCAATCCCTGTCTTCCGTTCTCTGCTTACTAAATTCCCAAGCTGCTTTGACAGATAGCTTCCCCGAGTGGACCAGGGCCAGATACACCGGTCGGAACCTGACGTAGGAGAGGACGTGAGGTCGAGCACCGTCTTCCTCAAGAGGATAACTATTCCGATTCCACAGAACTTCTCTGGACTCCTCACAGAGACTTCTCGAATCCACAAGGAAAGAAAGTAGAAAATAAGAATAAATTCTAATAAATTCGAAATTGATTGATGAATGAATAAAAACGAGTTCACAACCCTTTAAATAGGAGTACCAAGCAATGGGAAAGAAATCAGAATCAAACTACAACTAAAACTCCTAGAATTCGCGACTTACTATAAATAGTAAACTTACTATTTATAGACAGTCCTGATGTCTACTAGTGCGCAAGGTTTTCGGCCAAAAATAGTAAGTGTCCTATTTGGCTTCACCAAACCGTTCTCCTAATTATTCTAAGCTCTTTTCACGTTGGGCTCAACTCCTAAAGCCCGACGGATGAAGAGTTATAATCAAACTAAAACTTACTATTTATAGTAAAAACGAAATTAAGATAGGGAAACGACCGTCGATCCAGGGGTTTTTCGTAATTTCGGGCGTCGCAACCCTGCATATCAGGGTTGGTTGGCTAAAGTAGCTCGTTCTACCCCAAAATCATAGATTTTACGTGAGATAACTCATTCTAGATTGCGAGATATGCCCGATCTAAGGTTCGACGGTCCAGATCACTTCTGTCGTCGACCGGGCCTTTTCTGATCCATCTTGGCCATGAAACTATCTGCGACCCGCTCTACATCAGTCCCCTCTACTTGAAAAGAACTCATCCTCGAGTTCTCATCCTGCGCTGGTTCATGATACTCGGTCAGGTCCGCGACGTTGAAAGTCCGTGAGATCGCCATGTCATCTGGAAGATCAACAATATAAGCATTGTCATTGATCTTTCGGATGATTGGTACTGGTCCAATCTTTTTATTCTTCAACTTGTTGTACGTTCTGGTCGGAAATCGTTCTTTGCGTAGATAGATCATTACTTGATCGCCCACCCTGAACACTTTTTGTCACCGATGCTTGTCCGCTTGCTCCTTGTACTTTTCGTTCGAGGCATGTAGCTTGGTTTGTACCTCCACATGAATGCCCATGATCTTATCAGCCATATGTTCTGCTGCAATGCTCATGCCTGGGAGCTTGGGCAAAGGGACCAAGTCTAGTGTGTGGCGAGGTACTAGTCCGTAAATAACCTGGAACGGGGATTTTCCTGTCGAGTGGTTCACCATGTTGTTGAATGCAAACTCCGCTTGAGACAAAGTCAAATCCCACTGCTTCGGTTTTTCTCCTGAAATACATCGAAGGAGGTTTCCCAACGTGCGATTCATAACCTCAGTTTAACTGTCAGTCTGTGGGTGGTAGGCGCTGCTGAACTGAAGTTGTGTATCGAATCGAGTCCACAAAGTCCGCCAAAAGTTGCTTATGAACTTCGTGTCATGATCAGAAGTAATAGTCTTGGGAACCCCGTGCAACCGCATAATTTCTTTGAAGAATAAATTTGTCATGTGTGTTGCATCGAGAGTCTTCTTGCATGGAATAAAATGCGTCATCTTGGAGAAACGATCTACTACCACGAACACTGAATCCATGTCACGTTGTGTTCGTGGGAGACTAAGTACAAAGTCGATAGATAAATCCTCCCAATGGCCGTTAGGCACAAGTAACGGGGTGTAGAGGTCCGTATTATGAGATTGCCTCTTGGCGATCTGACAAATATAACAACGTTGGACTGTCTTTCCTACATCACGTACCAATTGCGGCCAGTAATACCGTTCTTCCACAAGAGCTCGCGTCTTGTCTCGCCCAAGGTGTCCACTGAGGCCACCTCCATGTAGCTCTTGGATTATTTGTTCCCTTAACGAACTGTTCGGGATGCATAGTCGATTTCTCTTGAAAAGGAACTCGTCTTGCATATGTGAGTCGCCGAGGTGACCTTCTTGGCATCTAACCCATGCGTCCTTGAAGTCGTCGTCTTCGGCATATATGTCTTTGAGGCGCTCGAACCCGACAACCTCATTACTCATAGTCACTAACAAAGTTGCACAGCGACTCAGTGCATCAGCTACTTTATGCTGTCGCCCTCACTTGTATTTTAGTACGAACATGAATTCCTGCAAAAACGAGATCCATCTAGCATGCACACGGTTAATGTTAGCTTGAATATTAATGAATTTGAGAGCTTGATGGTCCGTGTAAAGTATGAATTCCCTTTGAATCAAATAATGTTGTCAGTGTCGCAGTGCCTAAACCACCGCGTATAACTCGATCTCATATGTAGACCACTTCTTGCGTACATCGCTAAGTTTCTCACTGCAGAAGGCTACCAGCCTACCTTCTTGAGACAAAATTCCACCAATTTCGACATATGAGGCATTACATTCGACTTCAAACAGTTTGTCGAAGTTGGGAAGTACAAGAACCGGGGTCGTGGATAATCTGCGCTTGATTTCGGCAAAGCTCCTGTCGGCTTCGTCAGTTTACTGAAACTGCCCTTTCTTCATGCGATCTGTGATTGGTGACACAATGGTATTGAAATTTTTTACGAACCGACGATAGAATGTCGTCAGTCCATGAAAACTTCGCACTCCGTGAATATTTGTGGGAACCAGCCATTCTCTGATTGCCTTCACCTTTTCCTCATCCACCCGAATGCTCGTGGATGTTATGATAAAACTCAGAAACAATAGGCTATCAGTCATGAAGCTACACTTTTTAAAATTGAGATACAATTTATTTTTAGTGAGCACTTGAAGGACCTTTTTGAGGTATTCCATATGGATGGTTTCGTCTTGACTGTATATCAAAATATCATCGAAATAAACCACAACGAACCGCTCAATGAAAGGTTTCAGAATTTAGTTCATCAATCTCATAAATGTGTTAAGCACATTCGAAAGACCGAAGGGCATGACCATCCATTCGTATAATCCTTCCTTAGTCTTAAAGGCCGTTTTTCACTCATCACCCATCCATATTCGAATCTGATGGTAGTCGCTCCTTAAGTCCAATTTAGAGAATATTTTTGCACCCTCTAGCATGTCGAGCATATCGTCCAACCGTGGTATAGGAAACCTGTATTTTATGGTGATTTTATTGATGGCTCGGCTGTCGACACACATGCGCCAACTCCCATCTTTCTTTGGAGTTAATAGAGCTGGTACAGCACATGGACTCATGCTTTCTTGAATAAGACCCTTACGGATCAACTCCTCTACTTGTCCCTACAGAATCTCGCACTCATTCAAACTCATTCGATAATGAGGACGATTAGGTAAACTGAACCCAGGGACAAAGTCGATATGGTGTTGGATATCCCGCATGGGGGGTAACCCATCGGGAAGGTCATCGGGCCAGATTTCTTTGAATTCATGTAGCAGGGGCCTTAATCTTTCAGGGATGATGGTAGGCTCGAGTTCTTCCCCTTTTACAATTAACGCATAAGTCTGTCCTGTTTCTTTAGATTCTTCCACGAAGTCCCGTATGGTTAAGAGAAAACGGTCCTCCACTTTAGAAGTTTCAAGTGGTCCCTCTAGATCCATAGGGTCCAATATGGTCTTTCGGTCGTCCTTGACAAATATCTATATGTTATCTCGCCCTTTATGAGTGGCGTCATGGTCAAATTGACAGGGCCGACCGAGTAATATGTGACATGCTTCTATGTCAACCACATCGCATACTACTTCATCCTTATAATGTTTGTCAATTGAAAAAGATATGGTGCACTGTTCAGTTACTTTTATTTCACTGACCTTCTTGATCCAACCAATTATATATGGAGAGGGATGATGCTCCGTTTTCAATTGCAATTTTTCCACCATGACCTTAGAGACGATGTTCTCACTGCTCCCACTGTCAATGATCACGTCACAAACCTTTCGATTCACCGTACACCTAGTGCGGAAGATGTTATGTCGTTGTGAATGCATTTCTTTTCTTGGCGCATATAATAGTCGCCTCATGACTAGCGACTCGCCGTGATCTTTCTGAACTCAACCTGAATCATCTGCCTCGTCCTCGGTGGTATGCTCATGTTCTTCAATATCTGAATCTTCATAAGCGTTATCAGCACTACCATCATTGATGACGAGGTTTGTCACTTTTCGTTGGGGACAAGTATTTAATAGGTGGCCTAGTTGGCTACAACGATAGCAGTTGTCGGGCCTTGGCCAAGCATAGGGGTTCGAGATTCTACTTGGACAGCAGTAGTCAATACGCCCCTTTGGGGTCTAGCTTGTCCTCTTCCCTGATCTCGGTTCTCAGACGTATGAGGTTGAGTGCGTGCTCCTACGAGCTCCTTTCCCTTAGGCTGTGCAGTTCCCTTGGGCGGACCTGCCACAGGGATCCTTACAGTAGGATAGGTTCGTGTGTTAGAACGTTCAAGTTGCGTTTCTTCCCGAATAGTCAACTTGATCGCATCATTCATCGTCCAAACGGACTGCATCTGGACTCGATCCTGGATAGCCATACGCAATCCACCGTTGAATCGAGCGACTTGTTGCGATTCAGTCTCGACCAAATCGCTACGCGCCACCAGGCGGTAAAATTCTTCTACATATTCTCTCACCGACCGACTACCCTGTCGATAATTTTAGTATTGTTGGAATAATACCTGATCGTAATCGCTAGAGAGGAATCGAGCACGTAGCAGCTGCTTCATCCGCTGTCAGGTGTGGATTGGTGCTTTCATCTGTCTGGTTCGTGCGAGTTGCAGTTGTTCCTACCAAGCTGAAGCTCCTCCCTTCAACTTGTAGGCTACCAGCTTTACCTTCTTTGCTTCAGGGATGTCCATATAGTCAAAAAATTGCTCAACTTCAGAAATCCAATCGAGGAAATCTTCAATGTGTAGTTGGCCATTGAAGTTAGGAATATCAACCCGCATCTTGAATTCTTGATTTGTTCGATCTACTCGATCGCCGCCATGTCTGGGGTGTTGGAAGATTACGTCGTCGATTTCCTCCTCACTGGAGCCCCCTTCCCCAGGAATGACCCTTGGATGTACTGTCGGTACTATCCTGCGATCAGGGCGATTACGAGTTTCAGCAATTGGCGATAGAGGATTACCACCAGGAACACGGAGTTGCCTTAGATTTTTTGCCAAGTGATCCGCTATGCGGTCGATGGAAGCCTGCAGCCCTTGCATGGCTTGCCGATTCTCTTGTTATGCTACTTCGAAAGCTGCCACCGTTAAAGGTAAATTCCCTGGAGCACCGCCCATGGGATTGTTGCCCGACCCGTCGTTAGCAGTCATCGATCTAAGGAGAAACCTTGCTCTGATACCAAACTGAAGCAGGGGAGGACGTGAGGTCGAGCACCGTCTTCCTCAAGAGGATAACTATTCCGAATACACGGAACTTCTCTGGACTCCTCACAGAGACTTCTCGAATCAGAAAATAAGAATAAATTCTAATAAATTCGAAATTGATTGATGAATGAATAAAAATGAGTTCACGACCCTTTAAATAGGAGTACCAAGCAATGGGAAAGAAATCAGAATCAAACTACAACTAAAACTCCTAGAATTTGCGACTTACTATAAATAGTAAACTTACTATTTATATACGGTCGTGATGTCTACTAGTGCGCAAGGTTTTCGGCTAAAAATAGTAAGTGTCCTATTTGGCTTCACCAAACCGTTCTCCTAATTATTCTAAGCTCTTTTCACGTTGGGCGCAACTCCTAAAGCCCGACGGATGAAGAGTTATAATCAAACTAAAACTTACTATTTATAATAAAAACGAAATTAAAACAGGGAAACGACCGTCGATCTAGGGGTTTTTCGCAATTCCGGGCGTCGCAACCCAGCATAGCAAGGTTGGTTGGCTAAAGTAGCTCGTTCTACTCCAAAATCATATATTTTACGTCAGATAACTCATTTCAGATTGCGAGATACCCGATCTAAGGTCCGACGGTCCGGATCACTTCTGTCGTCGACCGGGCCTTTTCTGATCCATCTTGGCCATGAAACTGTCCGCGACCCGCTCTACATCAGAACCCTCTGTTGTAGCAAACCCCCCGAAAAATCAAATCAATATCAGATTGCGACAGGAAAGAGAACACTAACGATGGAGGGAAAGGCCCGTTGGGGCCTAAGAAGTTTTGGATCTTCAAGTTCAGGAGCTCTTCAGGCATCGGCCTGACCGTTCTCTACAGCAATGGGCCAAGGCCCGACCAATTGTCAAGCCAGAGACTTTTGACACCGTCCCCAACTAGCCATTGGATGTTCTCATCCACCTAGGAGAAGAGCGCTCTAATATCCTTCCACAATGGCGAAGCAAAAGAGGAAATGGAAGTCCTATTCCCCGGCTGAAAATTTGCTTCGTATTTGGCTTTCATGAGACGCACTCAAGGACCCATCTCTTCCCCATACTTGACGTCCCAAGCCATTTTGAGCCTCGTTGCTTTCACCACCTCCTTGAGTTTTCGAATCCCCTGACCTCCCCCCTCGATTGGGCTGGAGATCTTCTTCCAAGCTATCCAATGTAGCTTTTGATTCCCTTCCGACCAACCCCAAAAGAACCTGGCAAAGCTCCTTTCCATTTTGACAAGAATTTGAGATGAGACCACTGACGCTGCCATGACATGGAGAGGAGGCTACACAACACGTGCCTGATTAGGGTAGCTCTCCCGGCCTAGGACAAATGCCTAGATTTCCAGCCACTGATTCTAGCCTGTACTTTGTCCAGCAAGAAGTGGAAATCAACCGCTCGAGCTCTACCTCTAATGAAGGGGACGCCCAAGTAGGAGAAGCCCCCACTCGATCTCCCAATCTCGAGATGACGTTCAATAGATCTAATCCGGCCCTCAGACAGCTTGTTGGAGCGAATAAAGTTGTTCTTCCCGCGATTGATCTTCTGCCCCGAGGCTTATTGGAAATAGTCCAGGAAGACCTTGACCGCTTGAAGAGAGGACTTACTCCCATTTAGGAAGAGCAGTGTTGTCAGCGAAGAGTAAGTGGGAGGCAAGGGGGCAGCTCGTTCTCATCCGGAAGGGTTTGCACCACCCTCTAAGTATCATGGACCTGAAGTTCCTGGAGAACGCATCCGCTGCTAGGATGATAGGCTAGGGGACAGGGGGTCCCCCTGACGCAGCCCTCTGGAGGATTTAAAGAAGCCTGTTGTTTCTCCATTTATCAGCACTGAGAACCAGTTGTTGCCCCAACAATTCTCTAAGATGGCTATCCATTTATCCCTGAATCCGAATTTAACAAGCACCTTCTTCAAGAAATCTCAGCTCACCTTGTCATATGCCATCTCAAGATCCAATTTGATAAGGATATTCTCACCCCGAACTTTCAGGTTTAGGTCTCTGATTACCTCTTGCGCATACGCAATGTTCCCTGTGATGGCCCGGCCACGAAAAAATGCCCCTTATTCGGCCGAAATCAATTTGGACAACAGTCTAGCAAGACAGGAGGCAAGCACCTTGGCTAGAATAGATCACATTACATAGGCTGATGGGGCAGTAATCCGTGAATGATGCGGCCGAAGGAGCTTTTGGAATAAGACATATTAACGAGGCTGTGTACCCTCTGGGGAGTTGGATGCCTGCAAGAAAGCTATGCGTTGCAGTCTTCTCCCACAACCGGCCAGCAATGAGCAAAGAAGGCAACTGAAAATCCATTCAGCCCGGTCACCCCATCTTTGGGGATAGAGGACACTGCTGCCTTCAATTCCTCAGGAGAAATCGGCCCAACTAACTCAACATTGTCTACCTCCAACACCAAAGAGGGGATGGAGTCTGTAAAAGAGATTAGTGCTGAAGTATCTTCCTTCTGGAAGAGCTTAGAGAAGAATGCCACCGCAGCTTGCTTAATTTCCTCCTTCCCAGACAATTCTTCACCAGATTCCAGTTTGATTGCATTGATTTTAGCCCTCCTCATACGGGCTGATGTAGTGGCGTGAAAGAACTTCGTGTTTTTGTCCCCTTCCTTAAGGGGGCAGTACCAGTGGACGCCCGCGTTCAGGATAAGGGAATTCCCCTAGTGTCCAAGTGCGTATGTTGTGAAGAGAGTCCCCAGTCTAGCCCGTGCGCCGAATCCATCGACCATCTCTTCCTCCACAACGATCTGGCGGCTGTAGTTTGGGCCCATTTCAACTGCATTTTTAACAATCCAACTCTCCCCGGCCTCTCCATCTACTCCAGACTGAGTCATTGGAGGTCTGCGGCCTCCGTGGGAAAAGGATCAGCACAACTGTACTTTTTCTCAGCTTGTTGCATCTTGTGGGAAATCTGGTTGGCTAGAAACAGGGCCAAATTTGATCATAGGCCGTTGAGAGCAGCCTTAACCATATCCAGGGTGAAATGGTGGATCGCTTGGATGTCTAAAGGTCAGTTAATACATGTCCGAAGAACTAGGGAGTTTCGCTTGTCGCCCGAACACAGGAGGGTCCTCGCAATCGGTGGGTGAAAATAGATAGATGGGCCAGACCGAATGTTAACTGGATAAAGCTTAACGTGGATGGGTCTGCTAGAGGCAATCCAGGGCCATTAGGGGGGGGGTATAGTAAGAAGTGATCGTGACGCGTTCCATCTTACATTTTGGGCACCTTACAGGGTGGGCTCAAATAACAAGGCGGAGATGAGAGCAGTGCATGATGGCCTTTTGTTGTCCCTCAGCTCAGGATTCCTTAACATCGAGATCGAATCAGACTCTAAAGTTACGGTGGACATTCTCTCTGGAAAAGCGTCATGTGGGTGGAAATATGCCTACTGGGTCAATAGGATTAATGCCCTCATGAAGAGGGGCAATATCTCGATCAGCCTCATCTGCCAAGAAGGCAATGGACCAACCAATGGCTTGGCCCGGATGACCAGCGAGCATCAATCGTCTTTTGTTTGTCGTCATTCTCGCGACCTGCCATCTCATATTAGGGGCCTAGTTTTTCAGGAGAAAGCGGATCTTGGGCCGGTCCGTTTGACACACACGGGTCCTTGAGGGGCATTTTTGTTTTTTTTTTTTTTTCCCCTCCTTTTCTTGTATAGCTTATGATAGGCAGGTCTCCTTTTGTTGATTGTGGCCCCGCACGAATTAGTCCAAGTTGTAATTCTCTCTTCCTATCATGAAGCTAGGAGGCCCTATGAGAAGGGTTGTGTTCTTCTTAAAAATTTAAATATATAATATTATATATATATATATATATATATATAAAAAGGTACATCTGGGTGCACAAACTACCAACCTATATGAGAGATACATTTCGGCATTGTCGGATCAATGCCCATGAAACCCTCTTCATCCTAACCCTTTGTGGTGGAGATCTGGGTAATCTCCTCATCAGCATGTTAATCAAGCTGCTAATTAATTTAATATTATCATATTAATATTCAAAATCATTTTTGAATTGTTAAAAATCAAGATTGAAAGAGGATTAGCATTTTCTGAATGAAAGGATCTTGCATGTCACCTTAACAAATTTGATGATCTGATCATTAAAATGGTAGATCGAAAGTCTATAAAGGGAGATTAGCAACACCATTACAAGATGCAAGAGAGAGCACATAACTAAATACAAAAAATATTATAAGAAATGAATTGTTACAACAACACCACACACAAAAACATACACAAAACGTAACAGATTTACATAACTCAACATTATGCCTACTTTTATTCTATGAATGAAATCAGTCGAAATCACTATATTCTTAGAAAAGATTACAACCCTAAAAAATTTTAGCATTAAAAAAAAAAAAAAAAAAAAAAAAAAAAAAAAAAAAAAAAAAAAATCTTTTATATAACTTTAATCCTACTCTAATACAGAATATTTATACCTCGTATATAGAAATACCATATAATAAAGAATATTTATATAAAACAGATGAGACATCTATCACAATAAATACATTTTTAAAAAGAAACAAGGACAATAAAAGCAAACTCCAATTGCAATCAACAGTTTCACCATGTTGTCCTTTTCATTTAGGTGACGATGGATAGTCTCAACCTCTGATATTTATACTCAAAAGGGTCCAGAAAACAATATTTAGAAATTTGAAACTTGCCCAAAATACATGGGATTGTGCCATCTAGCCAAAACCCAACATGGAGGACATCTAAACGCTGCCTAAAGAAGGACCATCGACTAAAGAAGGACATTGCACTGTATATATAGTTAGTTTACTACACGCTACAAAGTGTATATTTGAGATTTTTTAGTAGGCCTGGCCCGTCAAGCCCAGCCCGAACAGTTCAAAACCCGGGATATCATTTTAAGAGCTTGGCGAGCCTACAAGCGTGTACAAGACAGTCCAGCCCTACTCACTACCACCTGCTGAAGGATATATGACTCACAATCAATTAATCTGGACCGTCCACTAGGTTAAGCACTCGCTTCATGGGCCATCCACAGGGAATTTAAGACAGCCCAAACGCTATGGATATTTCGTATTATTGAGTGGACCCATTTTTCATAAACATTCATCACCATCCATTTCACATTTTAGTGATCAGATGGTTAGAATCGTCCTGTTCGGTGTGATTTTCACTTAGAGCCGCATGAAGAGTGGCTTGAACCAAATGGATGGTCTAGATCAATTGATTCTTGTCCACCGAATCAGCATAAGGATATAGCTACTTAATATCATCAACCATAGTTTTTTTTTTTTAATTTTTTGCTAGTATTTCACATTTGTTTCCTTTGTATTTTCAGGTACAGATGACATGTAGAGACCAGCAACTTCTGCCTTACATGACATTGCAACATGTAAGAGATAACATATGGTGTTCTGCAGGTGATACAGTCACCTTACTCACGCACTCCCCGAGCCCTGAGCATGTGATGACCCTAGAGTACAGCAAAAGAGTTTAAAGAGAGAATCCTATGTTAGTTTTGCACCATTTAAAAGTGGGCCACTCTTCAGCCTCCACATAGCATAGTTGGACTGAAATCTGGACCGTCCAAGTTGTTGACTCAACTGTGGATGGAGCATAACCTAAAAATTGCACTGAGAAGATAATATTAGCCGTCTGATTCTTCCTTTTGAATTTGGATTAACCACCCATTTGATTGTCATTAATTGCATGGTTAGGATTGCTTGATCATTGTGATTCTAAAGGTATTCTCCATCTGCAATGGGACCCTACAATTAGATGGTCTGGATAGCTTTACATCAGTGCCACATGTGAGGAGGATGACTCACGGCCATTTTTCAACGGTGAGAAGCTAACATAGGAGTCCAGCCCTTCATACATACATACAGAGAGAAAATCCAGGGCGACTATCGAGGAGGAGCATCAGCCGCTCATTTCAAGCATCTTGATCATACAGGTGGGAACTCTTTGGCAATCAAAACCGTCGGTGTCATGGGCCATCACATATACTTACCCTAGCCTGAAACTTGTGATGAATGGGAAATCCTGGCCATCAGATTGGTGCAAAGATTACCCATAAAATGTAGCCCGTTGCTTTGTTTTGCAGTCAACTTTCTCTTAATCATCCATTTACATGTCACTAATATAAAGGGCTAGATGGTATGATCTTGGCGATTTTTGAACCATTGCCCTTTCTTGTGGTAACCCACTAAATCAACGGTTCAGATTACCCTAAAACTATGCCATGTTTTCATCTTTCATCTTCTTTGAGTTTTGTTTTCTTATTTTTACGGGTCTTTAAGTCACTGAGAAAAATAGATTTATAACATCACAGTTTTATAGCTGGTTTTAGGGTTAATAAGAACACATGGACTTCATGCGTACATTTTTTTTTCTTTTAATTCACAGATTCCAATGTCTCTTTTGCATTGCTTAACATTGAGTAATTTGGGCTTGTTTGGATGCATGAAATTATGAATTTGAAAGTTTATTATGGTATGTAAATTGAGCATTTATTAATTAACAAATCTATTATATGGGTTTCTTTTAGTAGATTATGTCTAATTGAGTGCTGGATGCACTTTCATCCAGCACTAATGAAAAAACATCATGTGCGTGTGTATTAGTGGGACCCAGACTCTTTTACCGTGGGTTCCACATATTATAACACATATATGGCACTTTTTCATTGGCTCTAGATGGAGTACATCTCGTACGTGTTGAACACGTGTGATTCTACCAATCAATTTTATAAATTTTTAGATTGGTTGTTTGGTTGGCAATTGGCATAATCAAATTCACTTTTAGAAAGAGGCTCTTAATCTCTTGAAATCACTTGGAATGGATGATTCATCTTAGGTAGTGTATGACCCTTGATATGCAGGCATTTAAAAATTGTACATGCGACATGCATTAACTAAAATCAAACTGATGAAAAACATGGAACCAACTGTTGTTAAGTCATTATTATACAATCAAATTGGTTGGACAATCTAAACCTCTGATTTGTGAACACTTTCTTATTAAATCAGGATCATTGGATATTTTTCATTTTTAATTATCTAATAAATGTCCACAAATCTAATAGTTAGGTTATCAAACAATCTCAAATTTTGGTCCATGATATATCTACAGTGGAAGCCAAATTATTCGACGAATTTGTATGCCACTTATGTAATTTCTAAATAATGTCAAGTACCTGTGTATCATCCATTATACTCTATCAGTGTATCAAAGTTTACAGTTAAAAATCAAATATCGTATAAAAATGATCTAACCATTGATCTACACCACCCATCATGCGTCCAAATAAGGTAAAATGGATGGTCCAAGGCATTGATCAGTTGAGACCCATTTTGTAAATCATCTAGCCAAAAAAATAATCAGACCGTTGGACAACAATGAATGGTTTACAAAATAATTTCAAGGTTTTTTTTTTTTTTTGGACCGTCTATTGTCTTCGAAGTGTGCCTATCCTCAGGTGTCAATGCATGGTTCTTTGGTAGACCGTAGACGTCCTCATTTCAACACTGAAGCACTGGGTTTGAGTACCCACGTGGGGTGTGTGGGTGGGTGTGTAATTCTATTCTACGCCCAACACAAGGGCCCACCTAATGAGCCCAAATGAAGAATATGGAGTGGCCCATACAGAGTCTTGGGCCCTTGGTTTGGACGACGCCCCCAACAGGAAAGTTTGGAATTTGGTTTGTAGATGTGGGGCCCATTGCTGAGCTATCCAAGCCATTGATTTGGTGGCCCATATCATGGATGGACCATTCCAAGAATATTCTCTCAATTAGTTAACTCTTAACCTTCCTATTGTTACAGGGTTAAAAAGAAATGTACAAGCAAACCACATTCAATGGGGAAAGTGCTCAAGATTCAATGGCTAGGATCTTCCAAGTTGGGAGACCCATCCATGATGGAGGCCATCAAATCCAATGGCTTCGATAGAGAAACCATGGCCCCACATCTATAAACCAAGTTCGGTTTCAGAAGGAATAAGGTACTCGACTCGAGACTGAATGAGTCAGTCCAAGTCACCAAGTCAAACACCCATGGCTCAGACCTGAGGTGCCCGGTCAGGTTCTGCCTAAGAATTTGACCACATTGGACCCAGGTGAAGCTTGCTATGAACCTGAACCAGGCCAGTCAGGCTCACTGAGATCCTTACCATTGAGGTGTAGGGCTGAAAGTCGGGCGGGTTCAACCTGACTGACCCGTGACCAAACTGACATTGGGTTGGGCTCAGGCAGGATGTATTGGGTTCAGTCTTGGGCTTGGGCTATACAAACACCAACCCGATAAAACTTGGGTAGGGCATGGGTTGAGGTATCGGGTTGCCCGACCATACCCGAACCTGATCAATATAAATTATAATTGAGTGCAGATCGTCTGTATTGAAGGCACGGGAAATTCCAGTGCCGTCGAGTCTCATTGGCCCACATCATTTCCGATGGCTCAAGCTAGTAAGTCTCATTGGCCACATCATTTCCGATGACTCGAGCTAATAAGATAAGCTGGATTTCTCTCTCCCAAATAGGCAATCAACATGACATTTAAAGGAGTGGTTGTCCTATATTTTAGCTTATTTGTTTAGAAAAATTGAAGTTCTTTACAATAAATAACTACATATATAATTAATAAAATCATAGGTACAAAAAATAAGACACGTATTGAAATATAATAGGCTAATGTGATAATGAAAATATTAGCATGTATCCACCCGAACAACCCAACTGAGCCCCCTTGGGTTGAGAATTCCCAACCCGAGGTTGGGTTGAGTTGGGTTAGAGTTGCGGTATTGGAACCTTGGGTTGGGCTAGGGTTAAGCATCAACCTAACCCAACCCACTTGACTTTCAGCCCTATTAAGGTGAATCCACATTGCAAGGTCAACAAGAAATAAAAGCAGGAGAGCTACCATCTGCACCACACCCTGACTGATTTGCATACAACCATTTTTGTTTTTGGAATTCAATCTGCAGACAAACATTCATGGAAGTCTTCATCTAATAAGAAGAGAATGGAGAATAAAAAAGATGTAGACATTTTCATTTTTGACACCTTCCTACTTTAATCCTTGTAAATTTCTAAATGCACCATGCGCTGATGAACATGCTAACAAGTGAATGTTGGCTAGTGAGCAATCCATGCCGGAGTCCACGTGATGGACGGTTCAAACTTCAAACCATGGTGCACATGCGCCACATGTAAATTACAATGCATTCCAGGATGTAACTTTCGTTTTATGAGGTAAATGGAATCATTCCAGTATTGGAAATAGAATTCATGAATTACAACTACAGAAAATGAATTTCTACATTTGAAAGCTGATTTAAAAAATGAAATTTAAAAAAAAAAAATCCACATATATATATATATATATATATATATATTATATATATATATATAATATATATATATATATATATATCCAAAACAAAACCCAGCATCCCTTTCCAGTAAGGTTCATTTACAAGAAAGAACTTGAAAGCTGATTGTAAAAAATCCAGATATCCTCCACCCAAAGGCAAGAATCCTAACCCGTGCCAAACGAACAGTGGGAATGTGAACCTGCATGCACTCGGGTAACCAAAACATCGGGACAGATGCACCCAAATAGTTGGAACCCAGAATACAAAGGCCTGCTGCTTTGGAGGGAATGTGACTCACCTAGCCAATCTCTCATCACTGCGTGCACCATAGTTGGGACCCATGAATAAATGCCCAAGTAAGATGGTCCTTCAATCCTCCGGAATCGTGCAAAGCATCCCATGTCCAGTGCTGCGTTCCAAAGGATACATGGTTGCACCTCTCATGTGCTTTTGGTGCTCAACAGCGGCCTTCCGGAGGCCCATGATCTTCGTGGCCTTTCTCTTGTCCTGCTTCTTGATGATTGAACATTTCTCTAGGGGATCGTCCATTCCAGCCCCTACCCTCCTTCACATGGTCAATAGAAATTTCAATACATGTAACTCACTATCACTGTCAAGAGTAATAGCCATAGTTCAAAAACCCTAAAACTCTACTCGACCCAATGTTCAGCTGGGTCGACTCAAAGACTCAATCAGACTCAACTCAATAACTAATTAGAATAATTGAAAAATATTAGGACTACAACAGATATTTAAAATTGTCAGATCTTGAATAAGTAAATATAAAATGCAAATCAAAACAACACTACCGTTACCTCACCAGTTAAGGTCGTTGAGTCCCTTAGGTGATGTTAGGGTTCCAAATCTCACACCCAAAATATTTCTTTTCTAATAAAATCCCACCAGAGTCACATCAAGTTGTGTCAAGTCAACTGAATCTCTCCAAGACCAGGCCAAGTCAGGCCCAGTACCGAGTTTCCTAGAGACTCGGCTAAATCTCTCCAAGTCAACTCAGAGGAGTTTTGAGTGGAGTCAGCAAGTTTTAGAACACTATGGTCATAGTTAATCTGTGTCCAATCAAATAATACAAGCTGAACCCATGTTAGATCTGTCAGTTACTTGAGTCAGCCCCACTGCATATGTGCTCTGGCCACAAGTCGGACCACTCAACTCACCAGGGACTATTGAACATGTATTATTGGTCAATTTCTGTTTAATCCATTTCTTTCTCTGCGTGGATATACGCTGTTTTAGAACATCTCAACCCGATTTTCCAACCATTTGAATTTCATGAATGCTATGCTACAACAGATCAGATTCCTTTAAGCCTTGGGTTAGCCCATGCATCTCTTGAACAAAGACCTTTCATATCCATGTTTCCACCTTCACCAGAATAAAGGTGCATGGTACACCACCCAAAAATCATATATATATATATATATATAATATATATATATAATATATATATATATATATATATTATATATATATATATATATATATTATAATATATATTATTGGCATTGTATGATATGCTCAGTCTAGACTCTAGAGAAAGCCATACTTCTATCTGGCTCAGGCTGCTCAGCAATGGCATAGGCAGGAACCCACATCTCAGTACTCTCCATTGTTCTGGTGGATTGCGTCATGTGATGGGTTGAACCCTCCTACCAACCACACAGAGCCCACCATACAAACAATTTAATTTGGATCATCGAAAAGCGGGCCACACAGTTTGTTGGGCCGAGAATATTATATATAATCAACTAAAAGAAAAGGGCAGATCAGTAATTTACCTCAGTATCTTCTCTGATGCAATTCGTGCAGCATGAAGTGTACTCTGGTTTGGTACCCAGCTGACCACACGGTTAAAATCCGCCCTCATTGGGGAGTGGATTTTGATTAGCTTAAGAAGACGGTAAACAAAAAAAATAGCAGAAGAAATTGAGAGAAAAGTTAGGAAAAAGTACAAGAAAAATCAAATTAAAGAAAAGCGTAAGGCCATAGAAGACTCACTCCCAAACATTCCATCATCTGGTAGTATGCCCTACCATGGAGCGGAGTGTGCCCCTGCCTCGACTCCGAGAAATATCTGGTCCTGTAAGGGAACCAAAGTCTCCCTGATTAGACAAATCTCAAAAGAGGAATGTTCAGATCCATCTCAATGGACTGTAAAGTCACCATACTGTGAGCATGTATGGCCCAATGTGTCACATGTATATGACATCTGAGCCTTTGAGAAGGTAGACCCCGCCATAAAGATCATTGGGCACAAAAATCAGAATGCACACATCATGTTGGTAACATCTGTACACTGAATTGATCCATTGGACATCTATTATTTTTTGCACACCTATTGAATCAATCAGCCTGGTTTTTGCATCCAGTGATCTTCAATGCAAAGCCTCCAAATTTCAGCAGCTCCATATTGTATACACATACACACGTGCAGTGTGTACAGTATGGTTGTTTTGTGCTTACTGCATGGAAATCCATGAAATGCATGCAACATAGTAGCATTTTCCTCATATCAGTATTCATGGTAGAGGATGTAAACGTGAAGAAGATTGTTTTTTTACCATTCTTTGTAACCTGGATCTACAGTGAAACCATACATATCAACAGAATCGCAAACGGATAGAGCAAATTCAAGGGCCTTGAGCCCTGTTCCTTTTGCAGCTGAACCAAAGGATGCACCCAACATGAGATATACAGGATTGTGTATTGGGACCTCCTATAGAGAATGGAAAACAATAATGGGTGAGCAAGACAGATGGTACGCAGAGAAACAGGGGAGACAACTAGGACTGTTTGGACTTTGGATGCGCCATTGAATTGAATTGCATTTAATAAAGTGGCAAGGATAGAATTGTAGCAACTTCTCTCAGTATTAATATTCAAGAAGTAAGCTCCAAACTGCAATAACATTAATTTCAAGTTGGGCCTCAAATGAATGCAACCACAGTTTGATAGCTACTTCCCCACCATGAATGAATGCAGTAACATTTTAGTCATTTCCTCTTGATTGAACTGAATGTTTGCAATTCAATTCAGTTGTTCATCCAAAGCGGCCCTAAGGGTTCAATATAGAAATAAAATTTAGAAATATGGCCCCACCATGATGTGTGTCGAACAACTACCCCATCAGTCAGATGCACCATTCCATGGTGGGCCACGGGCTTAAAAATCAAGTCAATCCATGACTTGGGTGGGCCACCCCACATACAACAGTTGGGAGGGGTTATCCTCCCATTAAAACATTCATAATCATTTATTGGGCCCACCGAGATGTGGTTCACAAATCCAGCTCATCCATTGTGTGTATCCCACTTGGATGATGGGTTAGACCAAGTTTCAGCCGCATCCAAAACTCAGGTGGGCCCCAGCAAGTGCTTTTATATGTTTTAGGCATGTCTTCACATGGTTTTAGATGGTATGGCCCACCTGAGCTCCGTATACGGCTAGCTTATTTTTGGGATATCCCATAACATAAAGGGGACCCATAAAATGCACGGTGTTGATGTTCGACACACAGTGGGGCCCACACAGCTCAACCTCATGGGAAGTTTCCATGAGGTCGACCTCATAGTAGGATTTCCCACACACACACACACACACACACACACACACACACACACACATTCCTCATTGATTATTTTTGGTATGTGGAACTCATGGAGTTTTTTAGTGAATGACATGTTTTGTTGGAGGAAATTTTATAAACAATAAATAAATAAAAAGGAAATATCAAGGAAGAGGCCACGCACATTTTGGTGTATTCTTGGTTACTACGGCAAGCAGGATTCTCAATCCTCCTCCAGCATGTGGATCACTTGTCAGGTGGGGCCCAACCTTATATGTGCTGTGTCCGGAAAATCAGGCCAGTCCATTCTCAGGTGGTCCAAACATTAAATTGAGACTGTTGCTCTTTTTTTCAGACTGTCCATTTTCTCTGTACATGTATGGCCCACCTGACGACTGGAGTAACCAGATTCTCAAGCAATAGTATATGAATGATGGAGCCCCCGTTCTCATACACAAGTAAAGAGTAGCATTGAGATTCCTACTCACAAGAGTGACTGGTGCATGATTGCAAGATTATCAGTAAATTTCCAGTTTTGAATCAAAACTAGAGAATTTATCGAGATGAGTGGTCTTCTCAGAATAACTTCGGTTTGTGAACTTCAAACAACATGCAATTCAGCAACAGTTCCAGCTGAAATGGTATAAAGCAAAGAGCATGCCAGACCAAAAATAGCATCTAGACAATCTTCCGGTCACATCATAGTCTAGGACATTTTCACAAAATCTTAAAAAGCCACATGCCTTTGAGAAATTCTGAAGGAGGCCATGTTATGCATCTAAACCAACCTGAACTCATGCACCAACCCACTGTATCAGCATTAGAGATGCAAACCCACTTGCACTTTTTGGGGTATCTCCCATCCAACTTGGGCAGGGCCACCATATGAACTGCTTGCATCAGCTTAGAGGTGGCAATGGGTCAGGCTGCCCAGCCCATCCCATTTGACCCGGCCCCTAAACTCGGCCCGAGGGCCAAGCCAAGGCCTGATGATAGGACAGGGCTAGGCCAAAGCAAATGACAAATGGCTCAGCTCGTTAGCCTGATCCTCATTAAGTGGGCCACCATTATAATGGTTTAAAGATAATTGTTAATGATTCCCCATCGACATAAATGTGCAGTTTAAATATAATAATTGGATGCAACTATGCAAGGTCATGTTTCAATGATCCAAATCATTTATATGTAGGATTTACTGTGGATAGAGGATATCCCAAAAAACATAAATAATAATAATAATCTAAAATTGGGCCTATTAAAAGCCTTTAATCACTTGGCTCTTTTCCTTATAGGGCCGGCCCATTAGGTCTAGGGCCAAGGCCAAGGCATTTCCAGCCCGTTAGGGCTTCGGCCAAGCTAGGGCCAGGGCTTAAGGGATTAGGGCTGGCTAGGGCCAACCTGGCCCAGCCCTAGCCCAAGCCTGAGCCCGAGCCATTGTCACCAGCTAACGGTGGGACCCACATATATTGTTTGTAGGGCCAAGCATTGCATAGTGGGACAAGATGCACTAGAATGACAAGAAAACGTAGACTAACCCGAATCATTTTGTTCATGATATCGTGGACTGTGGTTTTGATGATCAAGACCTCCCTCCCACTTTCTGTACAATGTAAACATTAGCATGCTAGCACAGTGAAAAAGACTTTAAAAGATGAGCTTTGCTAAGTGCACGTACATGTGCAATAAAGCTCATGTACATGCCAGACATGTGCCAGCATGGCACATAGGTGCGAGTTCCAATCCATCCATCAGGTTGGTCCAACCTTCTACATGTTTTCCCAAAAACAAATCCAGTCCACTCAGCATGTGGACCCCAATATTCGAAACAAGTGGATGGTTTAGAAAACTTAAGTCAACTTTTTTCACAGCCATACATTTGTTTTCTGACCTGTGGATCAACCTGATTCTTGGGCTAGGACATCGATATAGTGGTTACTTTCTGATGGATGAATTGGTTATTGGACCTATTGTGTCATGCTGGCACATGTCTGGTGTGTACATGAGCTTTATTGAGCACACATTTGCACTTAGCAAAGCTCTTAAAAGAAATGGATGACACTATGCTATTCATAATCATACCATCTAGTTCTGCAACCTTATCTAGTGCCTTTGCGGATCCTCTATTGAGAAGGCGAAATGTACTTTTTCTACCTACATACTTGGTATAGTTCTGCAGTATAATGAAAGGGAAAAGGAAGATGAGTTCCCAATGAGAAAAAAGTTCACACGGTAGCTAACATGTCCAAAAGAGCGTTTAGAGGACCTGGATTGGTGCACCATTTTCTCGGACGACAGCATCATAACCATCAATCTCTTCCCCAAAGTTTGTTTTGAGAAGATCTCCTGAGTTACCGATTACAGCACAACGGCCAAACTTCCTTGGCACCAATGGTGGTGTTTGAGGGAGTACAAGTGCAAGTTTCTCCATGCAAAGTGTCTTATTCTCACAGCGGTTGCTGCAATTCAGAACACACATGATTGGGCTGAATGACGCAGGGCTTTTCTAAAGAAAACGAAGAACCTTTTTTGCAACTGGGCACAGAATATTTCTCCAAGAAAAATGGCTTCTTCTTTTTTTTTTCCTTTCTTTGCTCAACCAACAAACTGACAGATGGGACCACCTTTCACTGATATAAACAATGAACTGAGTCTTCCACTCTTCCTTATTGGATAATCTTAGCCATATGAATTGTGGGTTGTTTCCCATTGAGTGCCAACCAATGGCTAACCTATCCATTTTTGGACCAATTGGACAGTTATGATCATCTGATGGAGAGCTTTTCTCAGGGATAGCTCATCCATGATGGGTACTACCAGAAAAACGGTCCAGATCCTCAAAAAGTTTACCTACCTGTTAATTTGCTGGGCTGAACAAAAAATGCCATTTAGTTTGGTCAGGTACTACATAATTCCTCACTGCCAATACCCTATAGCAGCCCTTCCAAAGAGCTAAAATGATGAACATGCTATATTTATCATTTGCTGCATTACCTAAATCCACTGATAAAAAGGAAATATCATTACTTAATTCATGGATACTTACAGAAGCACTCCTTTATTGATCCTACGCCATGCATATTCCTCCCACCCATTTGGTAAAGCATCAATGAACTCCTTGGTGAGTATCGTCGTACTATTGCGAACCTTAACAATTCAACCCACAAATAAATATAAATATAAATATAAATATATACATATATATATATGTGTGTGTGTGTGTGTGTGTGTGCATTGTTGTCATGTGCGATCGCATATGCGCATATGCGCATATCCATATGCAGATCGCATATGCAATCATGGCATATGCGATCTGGCACATGTGCGATCGCATATATTGCATATGCGAAAATATGCGATCGCATATGCGATGTATGCGATCGCATACAGCATATGCGATCGCATATTGGCCATGGCACATTGAATTTTTTTTATTTTTATTTTTTTGCAAAAAATAATATTTTGTCTATAAAAAGGCTTCCAAATCTCCTCCATTTGCAATATTCTCACCCCAAAACTCTCCTACTCTATTTTTCTCTTACATTTCTTAATTACAAGTGGTCTTAATCTCCCTCTCTTGTATTTCCTACTTCCAAGTGATCTTAATCTCTCTCTCTCTCTTACATTCCCTCTCTCTTGGAAGTTGGAAGATCAAGATTCAAGGCACTTTTAAGTTTCAAGGAAGAAGCTTGTTGATTTTCTACCATAATAAATAAATAGCTTGTTGATTTTGTTGTTACTTCTTGTCAACTATATTGTTAAATGTCGATGACTTGATGTTTAATTCATTGTTTAATTGATTTTATCTCTTTCAAATGTATTTTAATATGTAAAATTAGTTATCTATTACTTAGAAAAGTTCTCCTCAGTTTCTTATAATTTTTTTACAATTTTTTGAATTTTTCCCTAATACATATATATTTTTAAATTTTTCAAAAAAAAAAAAAAAAAAAAAAAAATGATATCGCATATGTGCATAGGCATATGCGATCGCACATGATCGCATATGTGATTTGACAACATTGTGTGTGTGTGCGCGCGCGCGCAGAGGCAGGTAAAGCAATATTTAAAATTTTTAAGGGAAAAAAAAAAAAAAAAAAGCAGGTCTGCAAAAAGGTTTCATTAGTCTTCTTGAACATAATGAATGTGGGGTTAAACTGAGTTTAATGGTTGCAATTGGTGATGACTTCGTCTTTTCTACCAAATAGCTAAAGCTACAATCAATGCTTTGCCTTTAAGACTCGGACGGGATCCCAACCTGTTTCTTGTGCAAAAAAGCTAGCGTAACTTGTGTAGCTATACAGGGAGCGGGCCTCCTAGTAACATAGGGGGAATGACTTTATGGACGTGAGATCCACCCTGTCCATCGGGTAGGCCACCTGTGTTTGGTGCTTTGGCCTGATTTCAGGCCAATCCAAACTCAAGTGGGCCACACCATAGGGGACAAGTGTAAAATCATGCCTAAAACCTCTAAATTCATGTGGTGTGGCCCACCTAAGCTTTGACATTGCACGATTTTTGGGGCATCCCTTCATTTGGAGGGGCGCCTCAAATGAATGCATTCTAGGATACTACCACCATGATGGGCCCCACCCACAAATAATGGCGGGTGTCCCCACCCCAACCGTTCCCTATGTTATGGCCTACCTAAGTTTTGGATCAACATGATTTTTGGGTTCAAAGGTGAACATGAGGCAGCGCACCTGATCTACAGGGTTCATCTCACACGTGTCTACCCCAGGTGACGCTCGGTTAGCAATAGGCACATGCCTGTATAATTACATAAGTTACGCTAATGTGGTTCTTTTTTGTGGGACGTTTGGTCCAACTGCCAGTCCAAAGACTCCAAAAAGTCAGACCCACTCTGACAGATTCCAGCATGGAAATCAAAATTTAACTGAAGATTAAAAAAATAAAATGATAGCAAGTAATCCGCTGCTAGCATGGTGATTGGGGCATTTGGTAACTTTGGTTTTCAAGTAGAGGTTGCAGATTCAAGCTTTGGCTATCAATTTTTTCCTATTTTACCTTCAGGAAACAACTAAACAGCTAAATAACCTGAACTTATGGTGACCTGGCCTGTTTTGGCTACCCTTCCAGACCAAACTGGCCCAACCATCCAATAAGGTCCACTTTTTAAACATCAGCTACAATTGAGAGTAACGCACTAGACGGAAGCCTTATTTTTCTCTTTCTTCTTCTTCTTCTTCTTCTTTTTGAAGAGCACTAGATGGAAGCATTTATCAAGCTGAAGAAAAGAAATGGATTACATATCTGTGATATATCCTAGGGAAGTCAGTTTGTGCAACTGGACCCCACGGTTCAGTATCCAAACTTTTGATATGAGGGGCCTACCGTAGATGGACCGTGACAATCCTACCCCTTTGATCAGCAACCTTCATTTAGACAGCTGAACAAAAATTGCAGAAATAGTCCACATCCTGGGAGATTTTTGAACCATGGTCCATTGACAAAACCATGGGAACCACTCGTACAAATTGATGGCCCGAGGATACTACAAATATCCTTGGGTTGAGGATCACATAATCCCTCTAGAACTTGAAATGTCAACCTTCTTTTCTTCTTTTTTGTGAAATGGTAACCAAGCATGTTGGTTGAATCAAGCAAGCAAATATTTGAAAAGTGTCATTCGCCATCCCTTAATCCTCACCCCCCCCCCCCCCCCCCCCCCCAAAAAAAATGAACTTAATAACAAGAATGTGGTTGCACCACTAGAGACTCTAAAAGACAATTAACAACAAATAATACACAGAAAACATGAAAGCGGTATGTTCACCTGCTCCCATGTGGCAACAGCTTCACAGAGATTAAAATCAAATGATAAACCTTCAAGCTTGCCAGATTTGGGATCCCTCTGTTGAAATTTTGCAATTCAAAAAATAAGTACAAAAGGAAATTCAATGAGCTATTACAATAACAAGACACAGAATTTACGTAACAAGGAGGATATAACTTTTGAAAATCTGTCTTTATCTATCAGATTTTTAAGAGCTGTCATAACTCGAAATTCACAATCCATTTTCTCAATGCGATACTAACCCAACTGAGGTTGTCCAAGTTACATAAAAGATAATGCATCATTCATAAATAACACTATAACTGATGACGAAAAAAGTAGTGCAGAACCTACCCACTTGGGCACAGTGTCACTGGGAAATTGTATTGTAACTTGGCAATAATCTCTTCCACTCAGAGCTTGTAAACCTAATCCATTTGCACTCTGCAACACCATTTCATGCAATAAATTCCATTAAAACATGAAATTTGACCGTAATTTTTTCTTCAGTCTAAAGCTTAAATAAGACTTCAACATTTTAAATGATTTCATGACCATGAATAATCAGTAAACAGGGGCCTTAGTTGTATGTGGGTAGATATAGCGACTACGACTACATTATTGCCTCCAGACAAAAACTTAACAGTACACCTGCAGTGCATTGCATGTGAACTTCACATGCAATGCATGCATATTTCCATGTTGTCATGTGTGTATGCCATCCAAGACATGCATAAGGTGTGCCAGCATGAAAACCACCTGGTGCAAAAAATCAGACTGACCCACACTCATGATGTGGGCTACCCAATGCAAAAACAATGGATAGTTTAAATCACATCTGTTGTTGGTCTGAATCAACAAACGCATCTGGCACAACTTAAAAACGTTCACATGTGACATGATGTCCGCAAACAACCCACCCTCTTATTTAAAATAGTAACCTAAATAATTAATAACTTGAGGCCGGTTAAAAGGACATTAGCTTTTAGAAGTTCTACTGAAAATCAAATAAGAACAAACTACTAATTGAAAAGGTTAATTAAGTATTAATTTCTAAGAGCAATTTCAATTCTAGAGTTCATCCCATCCATCAAAAGAATAACAACAGATTCTTTTTATTGGTATTCCGATTACTGCATGAATGTAACCGCAAATGTATGATTGCTCTGCATTGAATGCATTTTTAGCATGCTAGCAGATGGCATCGACTAGAAGCAAATCCATCATTATCATCATCTAAGCCCTATCCCAACTAGTTGGGGTCAGCTATATGAATCCTTTACCACCATTCCACTCTACCAAGAACCATAACTTCCGTTAGACCATAGGTCATCGAGTCTGAGTAAATCTCTCGTACCAAAATCAAAGAAATAACATAAGAAAAAGAACTTGATACAATCAAACAATTCACCCTAAAACAGTCAAAATAGATATGAGCTAATGGTGCATCCAAACATGAAAGAATAACAATTCACAAGGAATTACATGATACCTAGTGGAGTATGGTGGATCATAAGCATGCACATGGATTCAATCCAGACCGCCAAATCATGAGTCCTACCAGGGATCAGAGCATAACCCTATAATCCCATTGGTTGGACATCTTTTACCATCCAATTGGTGACCATCAAACAAGCAAGTTCCTTTGCTTGGGTGGTTAGGATTGTCAGCTCCTCATCCAAACTGGGCCCCACAAGTTGCACGGGTTTCATTCAGCTATATGTGTACCACATGCATACAATCCATTATATGGAGCTGAGGCAGCATACAGTTATTCAGCATTTCATTGCATTTGGCAACAATGGGGTAATTCCCAAACCAATACTCACCACACACTTCTTGAATCCACTCTGCAATAAGAACAAAGAGCTCAAATCTTCATCCGAAATGTTAACTTTCTCATCTGGCAACCAAAACACGAGAGAAAAGGGAAAATTGGATACTCAACATCAACTCAAAAAGAAGAGGAGACATGAATTGTGTCCCTAATTACCAGTATTTTAATTTTAGCCAGCATTCAGCAGAGGAAGGTGCCGTACCTTCATGGATCAAAACCATTCACCCTGTAGATCCCATCATCGGAGAATCCTAGCCATCCTAACAAAACATGCCCAATTGTCTACTCACAATGGGAAAAGGTCCACCAATTGTATGGCTGACATTGTTGGCTGGTGAGAATTTTAGACTTTCCAAGCCACATTGGGCAATCCTAGCCATACACCAAGGGGGGCCAGCATTCAGTAAACAAAGGGACCCAACTTTCATGGATCAAAACCATTCATCTAGCAGATCCCACCATCGGAGAATCCTAGCCGTCCTAATAAAACATAGACAATTGTCCACTCACAATGGGAAAATGTCCACCAATTGTATGGCTGACATTGTTGGCTGGTGAAAATTATAGCTCCACTTTCCAACCACATCGGGCAATCCTAGCCATCCACTAAGAGGGGCCAGCATTCAATACACGAAGGGACCCAACTTTCATGTGTCCAAATCATTCATCTAGTAGATCCCACCATCAGAGAATTCTAGCCGTCCTAATAAAGTATGGCCAATTGTCTAGGCACAACAGGAAAAGGTCCACCGATTGGAAGGCTGACTTTGTTCGCTGGTAAAAATTTTACATCTACTTCCCAACCTGCATCAGACAATGCTAGCCATCCACTAATAGGGAAGGAAGGGACCCAACTTCCCTGGGTCCAAATCATTCATCTAGCAAATCCCACCATTGGAGAATCCTAGCCATCCTAATAAAACACAGCCAATTGTCCACTCACAATGGCAAAAGGTCCACCAATTGATTGGCCGACATTGTTGGCCGGTGAAAATTTTAGCTCTACTTTCCAACCCACATAAGGCAAAATCCTAGCCGTCCTAATAAAGCATAGCCAATTGTCTAAGCACAACAGGAAAAGGTCCACCGATTGGAAGGCTGACTTTGTTCGCTGGTGAAAATTTTACATCTACTTCCCAACCTGCATCGGACAATGCTAGCCATCCACTAATTGGGGAGGAAGGGACCCAACTTCCCTGGGTCCAAATCATTCATCTAGCAAATCCCACCATTGGAGAATCCTAGCCATCCTAATAAAACACAGCCAATTGTCCACTCGCAATGGGAAAAGGTCCACCAATTGATTGGCCGACATTGTTGGCTGGTGAAAATTTTAGCTCTACTTTCCAACCCACATAAGGCAAAATCCTAGCCATCCATTAAGAGGGGCCAGCATTCAATACACAAAGGGACCCAACTTTCATGTGTCCAAATCATTCATCTAGCAGATCCCACCATCAGAGAATCCTCGCCATCCTAATAAAGCACAGCCAATTGTCTAGGCACAACAGGAAAAGGTCTACCGATAGGAAGGCTGACATTGTTCGCTGGTGAAAATTTTACATCTACTTCCCAACCCATATTGGACAATGCTAGCCATCCACTAATAGGGGCTAGAATTCAGTAGAGGAAGGGACCCAACTTCCAAGGGTCCAAATCATTCATCTACTACATCCCACCATTGAAGAATCCTAGCCATCCTAATAAAACACAGCCAATTGTCTACACATGACGGGAAAAGATCCAGAGATTGGATGGCTGCCATTGTTCGCTGGTGAACAATTTTAGTTCTACTTCCCAACCTGCATCAGATAATCCTAGCCATCCACTGGTAGGACCGGTGTAGAAATAGACTGAATAAGTTGTTTTCGATGGTCGATATCCAATGCGGAAAAAATCCACCAAGCAGATGGTTGAGATGGTTCAATGGAGTACATTTTTTGCCGATTACCTCGCAACAACTGGGGATCACCAGACTGGATGGTCTGGATCTTTTCTGAAAGGTGGGCCCCACCAGTACAGAATTCTGGTCCCAAGATTGTAATGAAATTTTAAGGAAATTGGTACTTATACCCCCAAATTTTCATACCTATACTCCCCCAATGATCAGCATGAACTTCACCAAAGAGGAGAAAGGGATGCATGTATTAAAAACGAGGGTGTAAATATCAGCTCCTTTGCTTTTTAAAGATAAAAAGTTGAGATTTTTTGAGAAGTATGATACAGAAAACTGGGAGATCTGAATACAAGAGAGAGAGAGAGAGAGAGTACTGAAATTGGACACTCCAGAAATGTAGATGAGAATTGCAGCGAGCCCGGTCGTTAGAGCGACTGCCAATCCCAGTTGCAAGACCTTCATCTAACGCTGTCAACGGATCCGACGGCTGAGAGAAAACCGAGCTGAGAATCCGATCTCTCTCTCTCTCACGGGATCGGAGTGAGGGGTTACGTAGCTCCGGTCCGGCGTAGAGATCTGAAAATTCGTGGTATTCGGCTATCTTGCGCATGAGGTGGCCGTAGCCGTGAAAATGCGCGGAGACAGTCGCAGAAGTTTCGCTAATCCCACACGCACGCTTACGGGCCCTACCCATTCATTCACACGCAATCACGTGCTCGCCGGAAGCGGATAGCCTGTGACCCCGGGCAGGGGCTGTTTGGGACCCACATAGATGTCAGTGGAAAATCCACTCCGTCCATATGTTTGAAAGACCACAACAGGGCAGGATTCTAAAATTCATACCGATCCAAAACTCGTGTGGTCCATTCCACACAAAACAGTGGGGATTGAACGCCTGGCGGTGACAGAAGTTTTTTTATAAGGATTATAATTGTTCTTGTAGTTTATCTGAGTTGTAATAATCCTATGAACGGTTTGGATAGAATATAAACATAATGTTCAACTCCAGGAAGGTTTTAACGGTGGACGTTTCTGTTCCCACTGTTTCATGTGGTATGGCCCACATGAGTTTTGGATCTGTCTGATTTTATAATTCTATCCGACTGTGATCTTTAAAAACGGATGGACGGAGTGGATTTGCCACAGAATCTCTGTGGTCCCATACAGCCTCGGGCACTGGAATATCTCTGAACGGCGTTCACAGGTGGCATTCCGCTTCCGTGTTTGCCAATATGGTAAATAGGGTGTACACGAACCGAGCTAGCTCGGTTTTTTGTTTTTTTTTCACACACGCACACACACCCACGCACTCACGCTAGTGGAATTTCACCGCCCATGGATAGCTCGGTTAGCTCGCTCGACTCGACTCAATTCCACTCGAAAAGCTCGATTAGACTCGGTTTGAAGCTGAGTTCTAGCCGAGTGGAGCTGATTTTTTGAGCTCGAAAATGAGTTTGAGCAGGCCACAGCTCGAACAGCTGGCCATATCCCGATCAAGTAGATCCATCCATTTCATTCCGTCAGCCCTGAATTTTCAAACAGATAAAAAGAAACTATCACTCTCACTTTCGTTCGCAGACGAAAAACTAACTACTTTGTAATGACTAGAGGCTATTTGGGTCACCATATCACTAAAGTGAAGCCGCCGCTAGTATTTGGCAATGGGATTTCTCATCTTCTGCTCCCTCTATCTTTATCTGATCCAGCTTGTTGATGGACAAAAGACCACCGACCCTGCTGAAGGTGTCCTCACCACAACTCTCTCTCTCTCTCTCTCATCTCTCTCTCCTCCTCTCTCTCTCTCCTCCCTCTCTCTCTCTCTCTTTCTCTCCTCTCCCTCGGCCTTCTCTCTCTCTCTCTCTCTCTCTCTCTCAGTGGGATTTTGAAGTTGCAGTTCGGGTGTTTGTGGAAATGCCTCAATGGCAAACTCAGCTCGATCCTGGCTCAAACTCGACCTGAGCTAGCTCGAGCTACTGACCAAACTAAGCCGAGCTGACCAGTTAGGCTCGAGGACCAAGCCGAGCCAGGTCGAGCTGAGGCCAGCTCGACTCGGTTCGACTCAATGTACACCCCTAAATATGGGTACCGTCGGGTGGACGCCGATTGCATACTGCTACTGCCAGTTGCCACTCACTACCGGTGCTTTGTGGGCCCCAAAATAATGTATGTGTCTCATCCACGCCGTCTATCCATTTTTCCATCTCATTTTAAGCAATGATCTCAAAAATGAGGTATATCCAAGTCTCAAATGGATCACACCACAGAAAATAGTGGTGAATGAACGCTCATCATTAAAAACTTGTTGAGGCCACAAAAGTTTTGGATCGATATTTATGTTTTCCATTCATCCAAGTCTTCGTGGCCTAATCAACAGGTTGGATGGGAAATCAACATTACGGTAGCGTTAGGTAGTTTTTAACGGTGAGCATTCAATCACCCCTATTTTCCTGTGGTAACGTAATAATCTAAAATGAATGAACGGGTGGATTTAAAAAGCCCACATCATTGTGGGGAGCTCACAGAGCACTGTCCAGTGGTGAGTGGCTACCGGCTACGTCAGTCTACAATTCTACTAGCTTTTTCCTACTGTACTCCTCACTTTTGAGCTACGCACCTTACTGATTCATTCCATACTTACCTTCTAAGAATACGGATGACTTTTCCCAAGACCAAAATACCCCTGCCTCTTTAGAGACACAGCTTCGAAAGCTGCAGCTCCTTCAAAAAGTCCATTTTTTTTTCTGATTCTTCTTTCTTCCTCCTGATCCTTCACCCTAGTAGAGAAAACCCCATTTTATGATTACTTTTCCCCCCTTTATGACTGTCCACCCTAGCAATAAAACCCTCATTTTTCTGCTTTCTTCTCTCCCCTTTTGTAATTGTCCACCCTAGCGGTAAAACTCTCATTTTTTTTATACCTTTCTTTGGTCGAGAGTACACTCGCCACACACGTCATTTTTTACTTTTTTTCAGTCTAAGATAGGACGAAAATGGTCCCCCCATCAAAGAAGCTTCGAATGACAGGTGTATTTCAAATTCTTGCTTTCATTATGTGGACCCCACCGTATTTTATATGATATATCCGCACGATCCACAATCCATTTTTTAAAAAACACTTTATGGTATGGCATGTCCTGATAAATGAGCAAATTCAATGCTCAAATGGCCCACATTGAGGCTTTTTTAAACAAAGAACGAAGACCGATGTGAAACTGAACGAAGGCCGAGTGAAATAGACCGAGGACCCACTAAGTTAAATTGACCGAGAAATAAGTTTTAATGACCGCGAACTGAGTTAAATCTACCGCGAACTAAGTTAAATTGACCGTGAACTGAGTTAAAATGACCGCGAACTGAGTTAAATTGACCACGAACTGAGTTAAATTGACAGCGAACTGAGTTAAATTGACCGAGAACTGAGTTAAATTGACTGAGGACTAAGTGAAATTGACTCAGAACTGCTTGAAACTAACATCTTGACCGAGAACTGTGTGAAATTGACCGATAATTGTATGAAATTGACCGATAATTGTATGAAATTGACCAATAACTGCTTGTCACTCAGTTATCGGTCAATTTAACTTAGTTCGCGGTCATTTTAACTCAGTTTGCGGTCAATTTCTCTAACTTAAGCTAGTTTGCGATCAATTTCACTAAGTTCGCGGTCAATTTCACGATGTTCACGGTCAATTTAACTCATTTTAAATTATTAATTTGAAGTAGTCATCGGTCAATTTCACATAGTCCCCGATCAATTTCACTTAGTCCCCAATCAATTTCACTTAGTCCGCGGTCAAACACAATCAGTTCGGGGTGAATTTCAATCGGTTCGCAGTCAATTTAACTTAGTTCGTGGTCAATTTCAGTTAGTTCGCGGTCAATTGAAGTGATTTTGCGGTGAATTTCAGTCAATTCGCGGTCAACTTCACTCACTTTGCGGTCAATTTCACGACATTGTTGGGCCAAAATGCAACATATAACTTGAAAATTGACCGATAACTGAGTAAAATTGGTCGCAAACTTGTTGAATTTCACCTATGAGTCGGCCACTTTGACATGGAATTCGTCAAAATGATCGATAATTGCTTGAAATTGACATATTTTTAACCGATAATTTACGAAAATTGACCGACAACTTCATGAAATTGACTGATAAATGAGTGAAACAGACCGCAAATTTGTTGAAATTCATTTAAAAGTCAGACACTTTCGCTAGAAATTCGCCAAAAATAACCGCCGACTCGGAAAATTGACACTATACTTTATGATTTTTCACCACAACAAGTCAACTTTCACAGTATGTTTCATTAAATATTGAATGTTATTGTTGATATAATTTTCAATTCATCCTTATAAATGACAAGCCCTCACGTAAGGAATTTGGTGCTACATTTTCGAACCTATCATGCAAATGTTCATTGACATGGTGGTTTGATATTGTGAAGAGTGGTTTGGAGAAGAATGACAGTAGATTAAATATATTTAGGCAATCTTTATTCTCTTTTTTACTATACATTACATCATTTAGGTTTATAAGAGCTTTATTTCACTTACTTATTAAGAGATACAGAGGTAATCTTGTATTCGAGATATAAGGGAACCATTTAAAATTTTCGGAGATGGACTTCACCCTAATAACAGGGCTGAAAACTGATGACCTCTCCATACCCAATATTCATCATTCAAATAAGTCAATAAGAGAGAAATACTTTAAGGAATATTTTATCCTAGAGAAACACGTACATGATGTGTTCAATAAGATAGTTGATAGCAATAAGCACGAAGATGTCATAAAGGTGGCCCAAATATTATGTGTAGAGTGGTTTGTTAAGGGAATCGATACGAATATTATATGCAGTATGGAGTATATCGACCTAGTGGACTCGTTGGAAGACTTTAATATCTACCCTTGGGATAGTTTAACCTTCCGGACGATGGCCGAAGGGATCGAAAGTGTCGTGATGGCATCACATGGGTCTCACTACAATGTCAGCGGCTGCATATTTCCTCTATAAGTAAGGATTCTTTCCTTGTCTATTTAATTTTAGAGTTTATACGAAACTATATTTATTTAAGAGTATCTTGCTATTTCATTGTAACAGATATGGGCCCTTGAGAGAGTATCGGCTCTTCGAGAATGCATCATTTCATACGTTCCCTCCCGAATTCCAAAATTCATACAATATCGAGGATGGAATGGTTAGAGGTATAAGAAAATTCATCAAATACTTGAGAGTGAAGATGTAAGTCAATTTTTATGAAGCTAAGTGGTCACTTATTGAAATATATGTCTTGTACTATACATGAACATGAAGGATGTTCTCTTGCAGATTGAGATAATTCTTACCTTATAATCCACCATTGAGGAGCTAGATACGGAGGCCATTCATTTGGTTCGCGATAAATCTCACGTAAGATGTCATAAAAGTCTTCTTTTATGTTGAGATTTTATATTTACTTTGACATGTTACATATTTGATATATACATTGCTTCATTTTGTAGGGCATTGAAGAAGATGATGATGATGATGATATGGAAGAGGGAGAGGGAGAGGGCGAGGGAGAGGATGAAGAAGAGGGAGAGGAAGAGAGTGGTGATGAGGGAGAGGGATTGCAATTGACAAGAGAGTTAAGGGAGGATAAGAAGGAGCTGAAGGAGGAGAGGCTTTTGTTTGAGAGAGATAGGGAAGACTTTAATCAAAAGGAAAAACATATCGATGAGAGGGAACACGTATTAAAAGAGATAAGAATTGATGGAGAGGAAGAGAGAACTAGCACTCAAGGAGAGGGAACTAATGTTGAAAGAGAAGGAAGCATTGAGGTTAGAGATGGAAGAGTTGAATGAGAGGACAATTTTGAAGATGGACAGAAAAATGCTATTAAGGGAGAATGAAGAATTGAAGATCAAAAATGAGGAATTGAAGAAGGAGAAGGAAGAGTTGGAGGAGGGGAAGGTGAAATTGAAGAAGCAGATGGATGCGTTTCTAATAGAAAAGAAGCAGTTTTGGAAGGAGAATGAGGAGTTAGAGAAGGAAGAGTTTGAGAAGGAGGAGGAATTGGAAGATAAGGAACTAGGGAACGAAGAGGTGGAGGTTTAACCCTTGGATGCGTTAGATGGTAATGTATGTGAGAAATCATTGTTGTCCACTCCAATCTATAAAAGGAGAACTAAGAGGGTCATGAAGCCGTCAATCTACAAGCGTTCTCCATTCATATCCATCTCTGTCATTCAAACAACTCCAAGCAACGCCGTCAACTCTGAGAAACCCTTCAAATTTTGTACTTCTCCGATACCCTTTCAGGCCAAGATTGATCCATTTTGGGTTATATCGGAGGAGGAACTGCATGAATTTGATAGTTGGGCCAGCGCAAACAAATATACGGCGGATTTTACTTGGTTCAAAACTATATGGGAGAAAAATGCATGAGTTGATAGCGTTGTAAGTAATTCACATACATACATCCATGTGTATTCAACTCTTATATTAAACTTGAGCGTAATCTTTAAATTTTACTGATTAGGTTATTGACAAATACGTTGATTTCTTGGAGAGAATGCACAGTTCATTTTCAACTTTATATACTTAAGACTACAAGTTCTGCCCCACATTTTTTCTAGTAACTGTATGAATTAGATTATGGTTACTTTGTTTTTTTTTTTTAATATGAGATATGTTCTAATTTGGTATTCTGTCTGTAATAGTCACGTCTTGACCTGCAAATGTCGACATTGAGAATGTATCGGGACATTGGCAGCGACAAAGAGTGTGCAGCATTACAAGTAGAGAAACTCATTGTGAACGACATTGTTAAACCTCGAGAAGGGCAGAAGCCCATGTGGCAGTATGACAGGTAACGATGTCGTTGCAAGTAATCAACGTTGGGTGTACCCATTTATATCATTTCTCTAATGATATCTTATATTGTCAAACATGGACAGGCATACGTACCAGTTAACCACGCCAACAGTCATTGGTACCTCATGGTCATCCACCCTCAAGACCGAGAGATCGCTATTCTCAACAGTTTATATTCGAGAACAGTCAGTCGATACAGGGAACATATCGAGCTGATAAAGGAGGGCTATAATATTTCATGCCACATGAGATATGTCTGCATTGGACGGGAAGGCTTAGACAGTCAGAGAAGATACTTTTATACCAAAGTAGATGAACGGATATGATTGCGGCATATTTGTCATGAAATATATTGACATTTCGTGCATCGATCGGATTTTGTCAGGGACAGACTTGCAGAAATTCACTCCCATTTTTAGGAATTCAATAGCCTATGATTGCCTGAGTGTCTACAAAAGATGATATATTTGTTTTAGGCATGAGAGGAATGGGGAAATTTTGTGAAATGTTGTAATTATTGTAAATAATGTCTTGTAAAACATTCAGGGTAAAATGATGTAATTTGTTTTAAATGATGTCTTGTATATTTTGTTGTAAATGTGTAGTAAATGATGTCTTCTTAACAATGATTTCATTATGAATAGCGATTTGTTTGTGTATTAGTTAATTTCATCTACTTCGCGGTGAATTTTCTTCACAGCGCGGTCAATTTCCTTCACTTCGTAGTGAATTTCACTAATTTCGCAGTGAAATCCATTAAATTCATCTACTTCGCGGTGAATTCCCTTAACTTCGCGGTCAATTTCCTTCATTTCGCGGTCAATTCCATTCACTTTATTCACTTTGCGGTGAATTTCATTCATTTCGCAGTCAATTCCATTCACTTCGCGATGAATTCCATTCATTTCACAGTCAATTTCATTCACTTCGCGGTCAATTTCCTTTACTTCACGGTCAATTTTCTTCACTTCATGATGAATTTCCTCCGCTTCGGGGTCAATTCCATTTACTTCATTCACTTCGCGTGAATTTCATTCATTTCGCAGTAAATTTCATTCACTTCGCGGTGAATTCTCTTCACTTCATGGTGAAAATCCATTCAATTCATCTACTTCGCAGTGAATTTCCTTTACTTCGCGATCAATTCCCTTCACTTCGCAGTGAATTCCATTCATTTCGCGGTCAGTTCTATTCAATTCGCAGTGAATTCCATTCACCTCGCGGTAAAAATCCATTCAATTCATCTACTTGCGGTGAATTTTCTTGACTGCGCGGTCAAATTCCTTCACTTCGTGGTGAATTTTCTTCACTTCGCAGTCAATTTCATTCACTTTATTCACTTCATGGTGAATTCCATTCACTTCGCGGTCAATTTCATTCACTTCGCGGTCAATTTCCTTCACTTTACGGTCAATTCCATTCACTTCATTCACTTTAAGGTGAATTCCATTCACTTCGCGGTCAATTTCCTTTACTTCGCAGTGAATTTCCTTCACTTCACGGTGAATTTCCTTCACTTCGTGGTGAATTCCATTCATTTCGTAGTAAATTATATTCACTACGCGGTGAATTCCCTTCACTTCACGGTGAATTTTCTTCACTTCGCGGTCAATTTCTTTCACTTCGCGGTCAATTTCCTTCAATTCGCTGCGAATTTCCTTTACCTCGTGATGAAATTCATTCAATTCATCTACTTCGCGGTGAATTCCATTCGTTTCACGATGAATTCCATTCACTTCGCGCTATCATTTGAACGAGCTTACAAATAGTCAATCATACGAATGATATAGATCAACTTAGAAAATCAACCGAGTTGCATCATTGAAAACAACCTCAATCATGTGACCAGTTAGAGATTTGATTGTTGAACACATGTACTATTATATCAAGGTGTTCAGATTCGATCACTAAAAACAACCGAAATCATAGCACTAGAAACAACTTAAACCATATGAAGAGTTCTACAGTAAGGAAATTTGATAAACCGAAAATGGCCCCAATCATAATAAGGATTTGGATCACTACGAGCCAATCACTTGAATGGATTGGATGAATTGAAATGATCCAGGCAGATTAAAAGTTTGGGTGATGATAGACCTAGAATAAAAAAAGAAGTTTGTAAATAATAGACTTAGAGTATAAAAAGAATAAGGAATCATAAAACTGCAAATTTTCAAGGACTCCTCGATGACATCAAACACTACTCGATGTTATCGAGGGTAAGTTATCAATAACATCGAATCCCATTCGATATCACTTTCTTCGATACATCGAAGGACATTCGATATACTAAAAAAGGTGACAAAACTGTCCGACGACCTTGTGTTCATTTAAAAGGAATTCTCGATGGTATCGAGTGCCACTCGATGAATCGAATGGCACATCCATGCCATCAAAGTGTACTCGATTACATGGACCTTTAATTTCTTCTAAACGAAACCGAAAATTTTCAAGGGCTCCTCGATAACATCGAACAACTACTCGATATTATCGAGGGTAAGTTATCGATAACATCAAAGTGTATTCGATATTATCGTAACTTAACCAGTTTTGTCCAGCAACTTCTTCAAGGAAATTCACAAAATTTCACGATCAATCGAAGCCTATTCGATATCACTTTCTTCGATACATTGAAGGATATTCGATATACTCGAAAAGGTGACAAAATTGTTCAGCGACCTTGTGTTCATTTAATAGGAATTCTCGATGGTATCGATCGAGTGTCCCTCGATGAATAAAAGGGCACATCGATGTCATCGAAGTGTACTCAATTACATGGACCTTGAATTTCTTCTAAACGAAACTGAAAATTTTCAAGGGCTCCTCAATGACATCGAACAATATTCGATGTTATTGAGGGTAAGTTATCGATAACATCGAGGCCTATTTGATATAATCGTAACTTAACCAGTTTTGTCCAGCAACTTCTTCAAGGAAATTCACCGAATTTCATAATCAATCGAAGCCTATTCGATATCACTTTCTTCGATACATCGAAGGATCTTCGATAGACTCGAAAAAGTGACAAAATTGTCTAGCGACCTTGTGTTCATTTAAAAGGAATTCTCGATGGTATCGAGTGTCCCTCGATGAAACGAATGGCACATCGATGTCGTCTAAGTATACTCGATTACATGGACCTTGAATTTCTTCTAAATGAAACCGAAAATTTTCAAGGGCTCCTCGATGACATCGAACACTACTCGATGTTATCGACGGTAAGTTATCGATAATATCAAAGCCTATTCGATATAACTTTCTTCGATACATCGAAGGATATTCAATACACTTGAAAAGATGATAAAATTGTCCAGCAACCTTGTGTTCTTTTGAAAGGAATTCTCAATGGTATTGAGTGTTACTCGATGAATCGAAGGGCACATCGATGTCATCAAAGTATATTCGATTGAAAAACAGTCAAAATTTATTCTACTGATCTCTGGACTCCCTTCGATATTATCGAACATACTTCAATATTATCGAAGAGTCGCGTTTATATATAACGCAGGTGCGAACACTTCACTTCATTCACTCAACTTCTTTCTTTCTCTGCGACTCGTCGACTCCCAGAGGCTGGTGGACGTGCATTTGAGCCATTTTCCTGATCATTTAAGGTTCATAAATCGGTTTTTGTTGTTCAATCAAAACCCTATCTTTCGAAATTTCCTTGTCCATATGTTTTTGGTGTCCTTGTCTCCAATCCCTAGATTTCCCTTTTATTTCTTTAAGAATATCATCTGAGTTTTCCTCTAAATGGGAAAATACAAGAGTAAATCCGTTCATCAGGGAGAATCTTCTAATCCCAAGGCAAAATGGTACATTTAAAGCAAGGAAGATGGTGTATTAAAGACAAATTGACAGGTCTTGTCTAGTTCTATATGGGATTGAACCAATGCTTAAGGCCATTGGGTCGTCCCGTATGCTTGACTTTGGTGGAGTGACATGAAATGGACAAATATATAGGTTTTTAGCCTACTGTCAATCACCGGTATTTGACCCCTTGGCTGTAGATGTCACCATTGGGCAAACTACTGCTCACATCACTCCTGCCATTATCAGTCAATACATTGGAATTCCCACAAAAGCCCAAGGCTTTGCAGAGTATAACTTCAACTCATTTGAAGTTTGTTCAAAATTACTAAACATCTCTGTCATGGGAAAGACTTTCCTTGGCATGAGGGTAATTCCCTGCGTGGCACCCACATGTCTCCACAATTTTGCATTCTTCATGGAATTTTTGCTACAAATGTCTATCCTCGGGGCACCAACAAGTCTGATCTTACCCCATTCATGTTGGGAATTCTTTATGCCGTCAATCAAGGAGTGGAACCGTGTTTGCCTACTCTTATGTTGCATTAGTTGGCCGTAGCAACCAAGCTAGGGACTAGAGATACCTACATTCCATTCCCTTATCTTATCTGTCTTTTGTCCCGACATGTGGGATTACTTTCCACCACTGACCGTCCTTGACAGCCTCGCAAATTTACCAAATTAAATATCAAAAGAATGGCTCCACTGGACACACCAGCTTCCTCTTCTGCACGTCATCGTGATGATACTATGGGCGAAATCAAAGCTGAAGGAGCTGAGACTGAAGCAATGGACACCAAGGCAGGAGAGACTGCAGATGAGAGGCAACAACCCAATGACGCTCCGTTCTCGCCAGTCCCACATACCCGTCGTCATGTTGGCCACTGAGAGCGTCGCACCTCGATTATACATCAACTTCACCAGCAAGATGAACGGTTGTCGCAGATCGAGCGGATCACAGGAGCGACGCAAAGAGAACTCGAGCGAGTGGAGAAAGTGTTGCAGGACCTGATATCGACTATCACATGCAGACGAGATGACACTGTGCCACACGGAGCCGGTCCTTCAGCCCAACCTGATTCCTAGATAGATAGATAGGGACACTAGCTTGCGTATCGGTTATATTTTTGGATAATCAAGCAAATCTGGTCAACCAAACTACTATTCACATCAGATTAAAGTGTTCCTTTGTTGAAAAATGTTGTTAAAGAAGTTTTTTTTTTTTTTTTTTTAATATTGTATGCCCTTAAAGGGCTTCTTCTTCTTTTGTTGGATGATGATTATACCACCCAAACTTGGGGTAGTCATTTTGGTTAGACTTTGGTGAATGAATGATGATATCTAATCACCCTTCTTTCTGTTAATGATGGTATCTTGTCTGTCCTACATGTTAATAACTCTAAACATTCATATGATGTGGACAATTTTCATTGTCCCAAACTTTTAATATGTATAGAATATTTCAATTCATCCAATCCATTCATGTAATTGGCTTGTAGTGATCCAAATCCTTATTATGATTAGGGCCATTTTCAGTTTATCAAAATTCCTCACTGTAGAATTCTTCATATGATTTAGGTTGTTTCTAGTGCTATGATTTAGGTCATTTGTAGTTATCGAATATGAAAACCTTGATATAATAGTACATGTGTTCAACAATCGAATCTCTAACTGGTCATGTGATTGAGGTTGTTTTCAATGACGTAGCCCGGTTGATTTTCTAAGTTGATCTATATCATTCGTATGATTGACTATTTGTAAGCTCATTCAAATGATTCCACGAAGTGAATGGAATTCACCGTGAAGTAGATGAATTGAATGGAATTCACCGCGAAGTAGATGAATTGAATGGATTTCACCGCGAGGTAAAGGAAATTGAGTGCGAGGTAAAGGAAATTGACCACGAAGTGAAGGAAATTCATCGCGGAGTAGATGAATTGAATGGAATTCACCACGAAGTGAAGGAAATTCACTGCGAAGTGAACGGAATTCACTGTGAAGTAGATGAATTGAATGGAATTCACCGCGAAGTGAAGGAAATTCACCGCGAAATGAAGGAAACTCACCGTGAAGTGAAGAAAATTGACCGCGAAGTAAAGAAAATTGACCGCGAAGTGAGTGAAGTGAATGGAATTGACCGTGCAATGAATGGAATTCACCACAAAGTGAAGGGAATTCACCGCGAAGTGAATAGAGTGAATGGAATTAACTGCGAAGTGAAGGAAATTCACCGTGAAGTGAAGGAAATTGACTGCGAAGTCAAGGAAATTCACCGCGAAGTAAATGAATTGAATGGATGGCACTGCGAAGTAAAGGGAATTCACCGCGAAGTGAATGGAATTCACCGCGAAATGAATGGAATCCACAGCGAAGTGAAGGAAATTTACCGTGAAGTGAAGAAAATTCACCACGAAGTAGATGATGTGAACGTAATTGACCATGCACAATAAAGGCGGTGTTCTGTTGTGTGCAAAAGAAGGGAGCGCCCCCTCCCCCGAATGGAAGGGAGTTGTGATGGACATGGACTCGGGGCCTACTATTTGAATGATAGACTTTTCTGTGTTTGCATGTATTAGCTAGGACATAGTATTCTCTTTTGTAAGCAACTTGCATTTTCCATGTTTCTTTTCAACTTATGTATTGAATGTCTTATTGAATGAAATTGGCCTTAATGAAGAACTTGAACTTGTGACATGAATCGGGTTATGCCGAGAAGGATATCAGAGAAGAATTCAAAATTTATTAAAACTAATCATTTCAATGCAATCCTACTCACACCACCCAAATCTAATTTTCAAAACTCGGATTATAAGCCTAATAATATCAGGTTCCTGAAATCCCTCTATGACATGGATTTTCCCAAATCCCAACTTAGACTACTAAGGCACAAACTATCTCGCCAATCATTAGTATTTATTCAAAGTCCGAATCGTAGTGGTAAAAAAATCGTAATTTCAGAGAAAACAACAAATGTATTCGATTTATAACATTCACCGTTGTATTACAAAAACTGCATTACAAATGGAATTATTCCGAAGGTATTGGAAATTTGCAACTTCAACGATTATGCCATGTTTGTTTATAACGTTCACACTTTACTGTTTTTCGTTCCTCTCCACGGGAAAGGATCCGTGCCTTCTTCGGTCTTCCAATTGACCTCCTTTGTCGCGGGGGCTTGATACTCATACATATTTCCCCGAATTCAGTAGAAAGTTCTCATTAGCTCTTGTCCCGTACTGGGTACACGGAATCTTCATACGTGATCTGGTAATTCTTCGTTGTGTACAATGGAGAGCAGTACAAATAATGAGAAAGATTATAGTTTATGCAGGCTGAAAAAACATGAAAATAAGGGAATCCATTTACTTCAAACTCGCGACATGTACAGGAAAGCTCACTGAGCTTGACAGTATCATTGTAGTTTTCCACAACATAGTATTCGTCCCTAGAAATTGCATGGCAACGAACATTTTGTGCCTTCGATATGAGATCCTTTAATTGTTTCTCGGCCCACGGTGTCAACGGTCCAACAAATGATGATGCCGTTTCTCTTCTCTTGAATTTTAATTCTGACTGTCTCTATCAACATAGTCACGGGATATTCTCGTGCTTCTTTGAATAGAGCATTAACGCATACAGCTATGTTTGTAGTGACCAAATTGAATCTTTTTCCTGGAAAGTGCGAAGATGCCCACTTTTCATACCCTATTTCTCTCAGCCATGCATGTTTCGGGGGTTAGCAAGTTTGATATCGTGCATTAACTTTTCAAACTCGGCCCTCCTACAAGTCTTTACAACTTACTGGTAGTAGATTTCTAACGACTTGTCTTTGAACGTGTCCACCAAGTTTCGATATATATGGTAGGCGTAGTAGCCATGGATTGCTGCTTGTAAGACCTAAGAAACTTCTTTCATTAGACCTTTATGCCGGTCTGATCTGATCACAAGACCAAGTAGATCCCCTAAAAAATAGTTGAGGTAGGTAAGGAACCGGTTACAACTACTGTTGTTCTCTGATTCTCTGATACCAAAAGCGGCAGGAAAGATATGATTGTCGGCATCCAAGGCCATAGCAACGAACAGAACACCCTTGTACTTACCTTTTATATGCGTCCCGTCAATGGCCAAGCCCCTTCACAGAGATGTTTGAAAACTTCTAACGCACTGTCTGAGCGCAACAAAACATCTCTCGAACCTCAACGTCTGTGGATTCGCAAGCACGACAGTCACCGTCCCCGGGTTCGCCCTCCTCAACTCATGCAAGTATATCGGGAGTTTGTTGTAAGAGTCTTCATAAGACCCCATTGCATGATTGATCGCAATCTCTTTAGATTGTCATGCCTTCTTATAACTAATAAGAATATTATACTTCTCTTGCATTGCGAATATAATGTCCATCGGCCTTAATCTCAGGCGTTGCTCAATTTTATTGACAACCAGTTCACTGGCTAGCTTACTGCTTGCTTGTCGGTGATCACTCTTCATCCATGACATGCTGCATGTATGTATGGACGTGTAAGTCTTGATATTGAATATCCCCGCATCATTCACCATAGATGCTCGTACCCTCCATTCACACTTATCTTCCATACACGTCACGGTGAGTTTCTTGGATGTGGAATACAGGACCCTGTATTGAAAGTTATTGCGAATTGTAAATTGGCTTAAAACATACTTACACCGGATTTTGTCCTTAAATGTTTAGCCAACAACTATATTAATCAGGTCATCAAGTGGATATGAATGCAGTGATAGGTCTGCATTGGTGAATGCAGCATCCTCGAAAGGCACAATGACATGGCCGATGATGAAGTCTGATGTTCGAGCCTGCTCTGGCAATGAAATGTCACTTCCACGTACATATCTGGCGTTGGATGATGAGGGCAAATCTACTCTTGTACATGAAGATGATGTCGTATATTCACTTATGAGCTTGAAGTCAGCCAACGCGCTCACTTGACTTGTCATGAAGTTTGATGTCTGAGCCGGCTCGAGTACTGGAGTGTTGCTTAGAGGAGCCTGTAACGGCGATGTCATATATTCATATTTCACGCCATGTTTCTCACCCAAACTTCCAACTGTTGGGGCGTCGTGTTCAAAACCACTGTAAGCCACCGGGTCTTCGAGTATTGTCTCGTTAACGTGCTGCATTGTCTCGATGAATAAAGGGATGTACTTATCCGGATGCTCCGGCTGTGCTGCCAAGAACATTCTCACATCTTCATCGTCTTCAATTACAGTCGAATGGATTAATTGGTTTGAGCAAGGGTACAATGCTTTCAACCTAATATCATAATCCTCAGGCATACTTTTCGCAATCCTGTACATTTTAGATAGAAGCTCATCATATGTAATCTCGACGCCCACAACAGTAGTTTTCGAGTTTCCACCCTTGTATGTGTATCGATTGTTTTCGCTTACTAACTCCCCACCATATGAGCATAGAATGATTATCGAAGCCATTTTCTGAAAACAAACACAATGATATAACTCATTTAATATTCACATATATAACGTGGATTTGACCGAGTAGTAGGAAATCCACCATTGTACTAGGTCAAATATGACCGACTTATCAATCAAATTTTTGAAGTTCTCAATCAATCAATTGCAGGGATCAATTCCACTCAGTTCGAGGTGATTTTCACTCACTTCGCTTCATTTTCTCTCACTTTTAGTTTAGGTTCACTCACTTCGCGATGAATTTTACTCACTTCTCGATCCTAAAGTGATTGAAATTGATTGCGAAGTAAGTGAACTTGAGCGCAAACTGAGTGAAATTGACCGTGAAGTGAGTGAAATTGACCGCGAAGTGAGTGAACTTGACCGCGAAATGAGTGAAATTTGACCGCAAATTGAGTGAATTGACCGATGAGTCAGTCATATTTGAGTGAAAATAACGGATAAATGTGTGAAATTTATCGAGAAGTGCATGAAATTGACTAAGAAATTCATTAAATTTACCGCGAAACATCATCAAATTGACTGCGAACTTCTTGAAGTTGACTATAAAATGCGTAAAATTGACCGATAAATTCAGTAAAATGACCGGGAACTTCATGAAATTTACCGCGAAACTTTGTCAAATTGACCGTAAACTTCTCGAAGTTCACGGATAACCGTGTGAAATTGATTGCGTGAAATTGACCGCGAACTTCTAGGTAAATTCTTCATATTTTAAACATCCTTACCTCCCACAGCCGTCGTATCAATGAAATCCGTGTTCGATAAAAAGAATAAGAGTGTGTTGATGTGAAACACGATCTTCGGAGAAAAGTCATTAAGATTTCACGTTTATCAATGCATCCACGTCCTCTCAGAAAAAGAATGAAGGTAGCCTTGAGTAGGATGGAAGATGGAAGATGTAATGTGATAGTAGGATGGAGATTATATGGAGATTTAATGAAGAAAATGGGTGAAAAGAATGAATAAGGATAATATAGATGAGTTTGGACGTGTATTTGGGTGTAAGGGAGAGATCGGAGTGAAATTGATAAAGCATGGGCATTTTAGTCCTCTGAAAAGTCGTCCACGCAGTAGGGGAGTATTATTAGAAGGTAAGTATGAAAGGTCTTGTAAGGTGCGCAAAAGTGAAGAATGCAGTAGGAAAAAACTCAATTCTTGACACAACTAGTTCAAGCTGATATTCTTGCCCGAAAATCCAATCAGTGTGGCCCACCTGAGGAAAAAACCGTATGACGCACGTGTATGACACTGTAAGCGAATAGGCAGGCCCGGGCAAACCTCCCCAGCCGTTAGTGTCACGTGAGTAAGCTTGTGGTGGGTCCAAGAGAACCGTCCATATAAGGTCCACCAATCATAGGCCATACGCGAGGTCCACTTATGATAACTCATCCACATGGGTATAGCATACGTTCATGTGATCGAACCATCGGAAACTCACACAAATAGTGGCCCCACTGTTGATTGGATCATCGTGACCAAATCATTTTAACCGTCCAATTTATCCTGTTCGATTTTTAATGGTCACCTTCCTTTTTAACCTTCCATTTGATGGTTAGGATTGCTCGACCGGTTTGTTTATTGGTAATTCTGGATCCACACTGAGGCCATGGTACGGGCAATCTGGATTAGCTTTTGGTGTGTGGGCCAGAACCCATCGGCTGTTGTTTGTTGCAGAAGGTATAGGACTCGATGCACTTGCATGTGTACAAAACCCAGACGTACTCAGTGCGTGCAAGCAGGGCTCATGTTTCTGCAATCCATACCGTTAAACTGAAAGTCCTAGCCAATGATGAGGAAGATCCTAGCCACCCATTCTCTAGACTTCATTTAGACCAATGTATTTTTAACTTTCTAGGCTTAATTTCGACCCATGTATTTTTCCTTTCTTGGATTCATCCAGGTCATTGATTGAAGGGTTGAGATGCACCAATGTAAGAGGATTTCCAGGAACCATTTACCAATCTCAAATGATACAAACAAAAATCAATGTTTTAACTTAACTTTCAAGCAGCCCGTCTAGCTCAGTTGGTAGAGCGCAAGGCTCTTAACCTTGTGGTCGTGGGTTCGAGCCCCACGGTGGGCGTTTAAAATTTTTTAGTTTTTTTTTTTTCTCGGGTCCACCAATTCCACGGTTAGAATTAACCCATCCATTGTGGACCCCAGTAGATTGAAAGGCTAGATTGATTGACGTTTTTTTTTTTTTTTTCTTTCTTCTCATTTCCACTAATTCCACGATTAGAATTATCCCCATCCATAGTGGACCTCAATAGATTGAAAGCTTCGATGGATTGAAAGAATGGATTCACTTAGGAGGGTTATTGCCAGGCATGTTTGGCCGGGCGCTGGATATGGTATTAGGAGGGTTATTGCGCGCCATCCTATTCCGTCTGCTATTTGGGATGGCGGGATGTATTTCATCCGTTGTGCCCTCGTAAACACAGCCCAAGTCTGAGACGGATTCCGCCAATTCCGGGATACTAGTTTTCACCTCTATGTGGGGCCCACCAAGATATCAATGAGATATCCACTCCCTCCATCATTTTCACCAGCCTACAATCGGCCATTAACCTGTTTTGAGGTAGATATAAAACAGTGAGTGAGGCACACCACAAGGAGCAGTGGAGATGCAAACCCATCAATTTGTGACTATCCAAACACGCTGTTGTATATCCCATAGGCTATTGCAAACCCATGAGATTAACAAACAAACACTGACACCAACATCATTACCTTAAAATCCATTCTATCCCTCCTAATTCCATGGGATTGGTCCGACCAAACACACCCGGCAATATGATTTTGGATGTGGCCGCTCTAGCCTCTTTCAGCGACATGAGATCCACTCCATTTGTAAGATAAGTAAATTAATTTTAAGTAGTGTGTCTGGCTCAGTGGAAAATAGGGCTCTTGATCTTGTGGTGGTGGGTTTGAGCCCCACAATAAAGGTTTCTGCATTCACATCCTTTTATTTTTTGGAAGGCCATCAATCCCACGGTTAGAATTATCCAGCCATCCATTTTGGACCTTACCAGATGGAAAACGGATTCACCTATGATTTTGGAGATGACCACTCTAGCTTATCTTTTTCTTTTCTTTTGTTTTCTGTCTTTTTTTTTTTCTTTTTTTTTTTTCGGTGAAAGTGATGTAATCAGAAAGTCTATGCATTATTGAATAATAAATTTTTGAATTTTCTTTTATATCGTGGATTCAAGAATAAGCTTGTGGATTCAAGTTAGACAGTGATTTTTATCTTTACATCTTTTTTGTGTCAATTGATATTAGAGCGAGGTTTTTTCCTTGATTCGACTGCATCTAACAATGGTTTAAGCGTTAATCTCATAAACGATAGTCCAATAAATAATCTTTTGATAGTGATAACATTTGTAGCTTTTAAGAGGAAGAATCTGTAAGTGACATCCAATAACTACAGGTGGCTATCAACCATTTGACGAGAGCTTTAGGAAAAACTTGTGTTCGTAATAATGAGAAACATGATATCGGCGATGTATCTCATGATCATCATGTTGTGGTGTGACATGGGTCATGAATTGCATATCACCACCTAATAATGGTAAATCTTAGGCCATCACTATGATCGTGATGAAGCTATTGTATATGCTAAATGAGAAAATATATTTACAACGACACAACATCTTTCGAATGAGGTGTACCATGAACCAAATGTTTTATGATCTGATCATGGATGGCAAGAGTTGTGAGAGCATCCTGTCGAACTATGATAAGAAAAGTACGACTAAAGACATAAAGGCACCCCCTCTGTACACAATTGGATTGATAAAAGAGGTCAGTGAAACAAAAGTAACTAAGTGATGTTATATTCCCTTCTCCCTTGGTAAATATTATAAGGACAAGGTAATGTGTGACATGGTCGATATGGAAACTTGTCACATGTTAGTTGTTTGAATATTGAAATATGATGTTAATGTCATGGATAGGGGTTTGGATAATATTTTTATTTTTGTTAAAGATGGTATAAAAATTATTCTTACACCTGTGAGAATGGATAACTGACCTAAGACTTTTAAAGTATAAGTGCAATCTCTTATAACCAAACGGAATTTCGTCAATGAATATGAGGAAATGAAGCAGATCGATGTATTAATTGAAAATGAAAAAGAAGTATAACACATGAACACCTAAGAGAAGTTGAAGTCAATATTACAAGAGTTCGAAGGGATTATGCTTGATGAACTTTTCGACGAATTTTCCTCCATGCGGGATTTGTTATTGATCAGGTGGAGTTTGCATTCAACAACATGCAAATTCGATCCACCAACAAGTCCCCATTCAAAATTGTGTATGGTAGTTACACTTGACCTAATTCCTTTACCTAAGTTACCAATTATGAGTGTTGTGGTAGAAAACATGGTGAACTAGATTGCATGTAACAACCCACTTTTTGTGGAAACTAACCCCACCGTCCGCTTCTGTGTGGCCCACCTGAGTTTTGGATCAGCCTCGTTTTTGGCCTTATATCTTTTCTTGGCCTGGCCAAGATGATGGACGGAGTAGATTTAAATTATCGTTAGTGAGACCCACCATATCTTTAAAAAATTATAATAAAATAAAAAATAAAAAGTTAAATCTTCCGCACGACTAAACCACTTTCTTCATTTTCTTCCTTTTTGTACGGTAATGGCCGCCGAACCTCCCACTAAATGAAACTGTCCCATAATTCACTCCTCGATTTCATTACGCATCCATTTATAAATAAATAAATTTAAAAAAAAAAGAGAGAAAGAATCGAAGAAATCAATCAAATAAAAAAAATAGAGAGAGAGAGAGAGAGCTCTGTAGATCAAGAGAGAGATTAAAGGGGGCCGGATCATCAAATTATTTTTTTAAGGTAGGTGATTTTATCCTATAATTTATCATTTTTAGTTATTTAATTATGCTTATTTAATTCAACATTTTGATAGGAATATTGTTTTTGTCAATTGATTATTATGTAGGGAATCCTATTTATTTAGGAATTTCTATTTTTATATAATTATATTATTTAATGATCAAATAAGTTACATATATATTTATAATAAAATAAATTTACAAAAATAAATAAATAAACAATTTATCTAAAGTTATAGTTTAATTTATAAAATATTTGTGTTATCATATGCCACAATTGCAATTTAAGAGTGTCTGCGTTTCAATCGTCATACTCTGCCAGAGTATCAAATAACTCCTCATGAGATGTCAGAGGATGCACCATGAGAAACTACTTTAATGGAGAAGGTTTCAAGTCCATCAAGCTGGACCATAAGTTACGGTCCACCCAGCAATAGATTTATGACATACTAAGTTCATACAAAATCCAACCCTTCCAATATATCTAAAACAACATGAAGATTATTTGTAAGAAAAATCATTCCTATATATTAGTCAGGATATCCTCAAAATTAGAAAATAACTTATAACTGTTGATAAATAGTATTTCCATTTAATGAGTGAATGTAAGTGTTTTTCTTATAAGAGATCCTAATTGTTTAATAAACCTAGTGAATGGGTTAGATTTTTCACATATATTAAAGGTTATAAGTTATTTACTTGATGGACCGTAATGTTTCCAACCGGTTGTACTGGAGATTTTCCTATTTTAATGGGACTCGGTTAGTGCGATATATGCCAGTATGATTACAATCTTACTCGTCTCTACATGCGGAACATAGCACACGTGTGTAAGTCTGAGAAATCTACTATGCAATCCACATCTTTGACGTGCTCAGATATATATATATATATATATATAAAGCACGGTCTGTCTATTTTCTTGGGCACCATGAATGAATGAAAGCTAATAATATTGTTCCTTATTCAACTTACAAGTATGGCCCACCTATTTAGTTTAACTGCCAAATTTTCAGTAAAGGGAACATAGAAAACACGACCTCTCAGATGAACGGAATAGATATCACACACATGGCTCGTGTGACACGTGACACACAAGTAGGATTCAAATCCTACTTGCATGAGTAGCTTTTCCATTTTTCATGAAGAATTGAATGGTGGGGCATTGGAGTTGCTGTATTGATTCTAGAAATGAACTAACGGCTCTGGATTGTGTAAAGAGTCATAACTCCTCAGGTTTTGTAGTGTATAGATTCACCATATACCTGTATTTTTAAAATATTACTTTAAGTTGCACCATTTACTCGGTTTGTTGTATGGATTTATTACCACACTCTGCTTCCTTGTTAAATAACACTATTATGATAGTCTACTGCTATTTTTAATATGGTGGTGACTCCTCAACTGTCCATCATGAAATGCTTGTACGACAATCAGACCGTCCAAATTGCTGAACCAACTTTTGATGTTGAACCACTAGAAATTTGAGTTGAGAATGTGAAAGTAACCATGGATTTTGGTAGGCTCCAGCCACTCAATGTAAGATTTATTGCTCAAGGGTGGAGCTCATGTAGAACCTGATATTTTAACAAATTTATGCACCTCATTCAGAACTTGCATTATAGTGTAGAAATTGAATTTATTAAATTATTAATCATTTATTTTTGTTGATATTAAAATTGTTCATATTATTCATGTTTATTTATTAATTATTTCATTTGTAAAAAAAATATGTATAATTGTATCGGCAAGTAGGACGATCGTGTCCCTTGGGTGAGAGACCCTAAAGCCAGCAAGTAGGGCAATTGTGTCCTTTGGGTGAAAGACCCTAGAACCCACAGGATCCTTTGGAGTCTCCTTTGTGTACGGCGCATAAGTACAATTGTGTGCGTGGACATACGTCAGAGGTACAACTGGAGCAGTAGTCTGACTAACTAACGTATAGATGAGTCCAACACCATGAAGTACCAGTGCATGGGCGTTAATGCAACGTGACCATCCACTTGGGTACGGTGTTGTAATAGATAATATAAATGGTACAAGTATTCATGAAAATATTACATGCATTGCATTTTCACAATTCTGTTGCTATATTCCATTATCTGTATTCTATTTCCTTCATTGTTATAAAATCGATATTATCTGAACATGTTAAATTTTGGGTAAGAAATGACCTTACTGGGTTGTTATGCTCATCCTACTAAAACAAATGCACAGGTGCAGAACTGGAATACTATGAGCAGGCGGGCCTCTACTATTAGCTTTATTTTTGGAAATTATGATTAGTTTTAATTCAATTAAGTTTTTTTTTTTTTTTTTTTTTAGGTTAGTTTATGTTCAAGTTCGATGTAGAAAGGATAAACTATCAAAATATTTGAATTTAATAAACATTTCAGGTGTATTTTCTTATTAGATGACGTTGAGTATTTACTGAATTTGATTGAATCAACTAGATTGTAATAAATGTCATAATATCATAATTCACACCTTGGGATTCGGGTCCTGAATACCTTATTTAGGTACCCGAATTTCGGGGCGTGACATTGCAATAGTGCATGTCAATGTCCATGAAAAACTGATTAGAATCTAATGTCAAATACAAGGAAGAGATCGATAAACATTTGGCATAAAAAGGTGTTTGAAGTGGGTGATAATGTGATAATTTACTTGCGCAGGGATAGATTTATGATTATGACGTATAATCAGGAAAATCAATAATAATGCCTATATCGTTGATCTTTCTAAGGGCATAAAGATCTCACTAACTTTCGGCGTGGCAGACTAGTATGAGTATCACGAGCCGAGTTTGTTAAATAACTCGAGGAAGAGTTCTTTCTAAGTGGAGGGGATTGATGTAGGACGTGGCATAGAAACATTCCTAACACGACTAGACCAAAAGAAGGTCAAATGGAAGTGAAAATAAATCATCAGATATAGGCACATTCTTATGTAGGGCATGATGTAACTGGGCCTCGGACGCATCCCGTTCAAATAAATTCAATTCAAATAGAGAGAAATTCCCGTTTCAAGTGTGAATTGTAAATTATTTATACCTTTTGATCCGGGTATCGTAACGTTATGGGACACATGACCTATTAATCTTTACCGTAACGGGCCATCCCGGGTTGATCAACCCACATTTTGAGTCGCGTCTATTCATTTAATGAGAAAACGCACGCTTTCAATTCAAAATCACAATTAAACAAAAAGTAAAATACTATATTTAATATGTTTTAATTTGGACATATCTCCTTTGTTTTAGAGTAGTACATGTAATATTCTTGAGAATTTATTATAATCATGCTATAAATCATCCGATATGATTAAAAATGGGATTTTTAATTAAGTTTGCTTCTTTTTCTTTTTCTTTTTTCTTGACCAGTGATGTAGCCAATAACTCTGAGCATTATTGAATAATAAATTTTCAAATTTTTTTTTTTTTAATCTGGTAAATTCAAGAATAACTTTGCAAATTTAGAGTTCTGCATATTAGGGGTAAACAATGATCTTCCTATTCACACCCTTCCCCACGTCAAATCAATTGTTAGATTTCTTCATTGTGTATTTTTCATTTCAATAAAATGAACCTATATAAAAAAAAGAGAGATTTGCAAAGAACTTGTATATAACAATGAGAGAATTGAATACCTAAATATAAAAAAACAAGAGAGTAAAATACAACAAGTAGATTTCTTCATAATCATGAGAAGTAAATAAAGAAAAAGAAAAGGGAAGATGCAACGATTTCGGTTTCCCAATATAATAAGTTCTCAAAGAGAATACAATTTGGGAGAAGATTGATTGTTAGATCTCCCTATTGTACACTCTTCATCACAATACAATGAACCCATATAGAACAATGAGAGATCTGAACCCTAAATCTAAGAAACAGGATAGGAAAATATAACATGCATATTTCTTTGTTTTTAGGAGAAATAAAAGATGAAAGGGAAGATGTGACAATTTGAGTTTCCTAATGTGACAAAATCTCAAAGCAAATACTAATTGCGAGATAATAGGTTGTTAGATTTCTCTAATGTGTATTTTTCATTATAATACAATAAAGATTTATAGAATAGGGAGAGATTTGAATCTCTAAATCTAAAGCATAAGAGAGGAAAATACAAGCAACTTTCTCTATGATGGTAAAAGACGAAAGGGAAGATATGATGCTTTGACTTTCTTAATATGACAAAATTTCAAAAGAGAACACAAAATGGAAGAAGATCCATTGTTAGATTTCTCTATTGTGTATTTTTCAGCATGATACAATGAAGCTATATAGAACAAAGAGGAAACAAATAATTGAATTTAAGTAACAGTAAAAATATAACATGCAAGTAGGAGAAGTAAAAAAGGAAAGGATAAGATGTTATGAATTGAGTTTCCTAATAATAAACAAATTCCATGATTAATTGTACTAACCATATTCTTAAATGGGCCACCATCCTATGCATGTAGGACATGTACAATAACCTAACCGTGTACACATGACTTGCTTGGTTAGCTGTAAATGCATATAAATAGTAGTAAAGAAGTAATTATCAAAATGCTCGGTGTTTGATTTAAAGATGACATTTCACCTTGAGCAAAACTCAACCTCATAATAGATGGGCCTCACTATTTATGTTGTCCATTCATTTATTTATATCATTTTATGGTATGGGTGGAAAGATGAGGTAGATCCAAAGCCGAGTGGACTACACTACTAAAAACAATGGAGATTGAATACCTATAGTTGAAAACTTCTTAGTGAGTATAAAAGTTTTGAATTGGCCTCACCTTTGGGCACAATGCCACAACATAATCTAACAAAATGAATGGACAGTATAGATGAAATAAATACATTATTATAATGTAGTGGTCCCACACAGAGCCCTTTCAAAATTCCCAACTCTCAACCTCTTTACGGCTGTAACTAGCATTACTTATTTACAAATGCATTTACAGCTAATTAACAATCCATATTTGAAGAATTACAAATGAGCAATTCAACGAGTAACCCAAAATTCTAATCCGACACCAAAACCATATACAAGGATATAGTGTTATTTTTATTTAGCCGTCAAATAAATGTCCACCAATCTAATAGTTATACAACCAAATAAGTGTAGCTTTTACCTCATGATACATCTAAAATATTAAACACAATTTGGACCGTTTAATTTAAATTAGTTTTATGACACATATGCAATTTAAGTGCCTGCGTATCATCTATCACTCTCTACCGGAGTATCAAAATTTTATTTTTATTTTTCTGATTTTCTCTGCCCCTGCGATTTTCTCCGTCCCGCTGCTGGAGAGCTCCTGCTTCCTGCATTCGCAGCCCTCCGAGAAAGAGAAAGACCGAAAAACCCAATATCTCAAAATCTCATCTCGAATGGCTACGAGATATTGGATAATCTCTCTCCCCGTCCAAACCACCCCTGCTTCTCTCTGGTCTCGACTGCAAGAAGCCGTCTCCAAGCAATCCTTCGATACTCCACTGTACAGAGTATGTACGATCCCCTATCTTCCAAAATCAGATCCACGCGTCAAAATCTCAGTCCTTGATCTCACTGTTTCTCTCGTTTCACTGCAATTTTGCAGTTCAGTGTGCCGGATCTCCGCGTCGGCACCCTCGATTCTCTCCTATCCCTCAGCGACGATCTTGTCAAGGTGCGATCTTTGATAATTCGGATTAGAACTCTCTCTCTCTCTCTCTCTCTCTCTCTCTCTTTGGAATTTTGGGAATTGGAACAGCTGGAAAGTGTACTGTTTCGATTCCTGAGAGGGAAGATGGTGTGTGTTGGAAATTGGAGAGGGTGGGTGTGAATGTCAATTTTCCATTTTGTTGGAATTCATGCAGTCGAATAGCTTTGTGGAAGGAGTTTCGCATAAGATAAGGCGTCAGATCGAGGAATTTGAGAGGGTGTCTGGTGTCGAGAGTGGGGCCCTCACCGTCGATGGAGTTCCCGTCGATTCTTATCTCACCAGGTAATGGCATTTCTGTAAATAGTGTTGTGATTTTCCAGTGATGTTTTTTAGGCGATCTGAACTGTTTGTATGGTGGGCCCCTTATGGATGGGATGTATGTAAAATGATCTCCTGCAAATGGATGATTGTAACCATCCAATCGGATCATTTTCGTGTTGAATGTGGCTCCTCTGCTCTACGTGTGCATTTACGGATATTGGACTATGGCTTGATCCCATGATGGGGGCCCACCTGATGAAAAATTTAGACTGCCGAGAATTGGGCCCCACTCGTGCGATTGTGAGGACTAGCTAAAAGAGCTGATTTTTTTTTTTTCTTGCCCGTGCATCATACTATACTGCTGCTGCTGATGAAGCTGATTCTAGCCAGTTGTGATTGAGGGCGATTTTTTGACCATCCATGATGCGGCTCAGAAGGCTACATGGAGTGATGACTGCACCATCCATCTGATGGGCACTTATGGAAATGTTAAATAAGTTGTAGAATCATATCCTACTGATCAGCAACCTTCAAACTGACCCTGAAAAACAAAAATCATAAATGGTCCACTTTCAATTGGAAAATCAGGTGACTCGTATTGTTCAATTGCTGCGTAGCTGTACATGCCAGGATTCCATAGATGGACAGTTGGGATCATTTGATCACAAAGAGATGTGGGCCCCATCATGGATGGACCAAAGGAGATGGACCTCAAGCATGACCAAGGAAAAACCTCATCTTTTATGATTTCTGGATAATTGAAGTGGTTTTGAGATGGCAGATTTGTTTGGGATGAAGCTAAGTATCCAACAATGTCCCCACTGAGGGAGATTGTTGACAACATTCATGTTCAAGTAGCCAGGATTGAGGATGATCTGAAGGTAAATATTTGGACATTTTATTGTAACTTGATTCTCTCTCTCTCTCTCTCTCTCTCTCTCTCTCTCTCTTATTCCGATTGATCTGCCTGGATCCATTTTATTCTCTAGCTCAAAATGGAACTCACTTGACGATCCTAACCATCCAATCTATGGCCCACAAATGGACATTAAATGACTATTGAAGCAACAATCAATGTTCAAAGAGGCAATGATCGGACAATCCTAGCAGTGGATCTGTTAGCCTACAAATGGTTACAAGAATACAAAAAATAAGTAATAGTAGAAAACAAAGTATCCAAGCTGATTTCAAGTTTCTGAAAATTGTTAAAACACAGTCCTCTGCATCTTTAGCTTTAGTTGTTTGTCCGCAGAATTCCCAACGGCGCTAGAGATTTGCTACCACCATTGGAGTTAAAGAAACCTAATGCGACTTTTTTTTGAGAGGTAGAAACTAACTGCAATGAAGTTCAGCATACCAGATTGAAAGTTTGAATCACACAAGAGAAGATGTAATGACTGTGAGCAAGCTCAACAATCTAATCTTATACTAGAGATCACCACTCCTCCCTCAACACATTACCTTGGAGAAACAAGAGAACATGCTCAAAGAAAATATCATTCAACTGTCTCACTCCATTGGTCTATATTTTATTTATAATGAGTTTTTATAAGGTTTCCTCTTTGAGAAAATCTCTAGTATAATTTAAGGAATCTAAAAATAGAATTCCTTGTTAGCCAAGATCTCTAAAATAATGAAACTCTTAAACATGAAAATTTAATAATACTTCTTTCCTAGAATAAATATATTTTCTTAATATAGAAATATGAAAAACAAAGCAAAGTAGAAACAAGCTAAAAAAGGAAATTGGGTCTTTTCTTGTGCGCACATGTGGGATGTGGTGTGATTGCATCAATTTCCCTTGGCTTGGAAAAACTTGGTTTTGTCGAGGTAATGGCAATGTACTTTTCATAGAGCTTTGGGTTAATGCGCTAGGAATCGTCTATTGAGATCCACTTGTTGTCAGGCCTTGGTCAACCCTTTCACTTGACGAGAAACTTCTCATACCCTCATTGGCGTGTGGAAACTATTTGATCATAGAATACACCTTCAACGATTCTTCGAATTGGTGTGGTACCTTGTGTATCTGGATAGCTTGATGTTTTATGCTCGTCTTTATGATGTCTAAGATAAACCGTAAGGTTTTCCACATTGAAAATTGTGCTAATATTTATTTGTGGAAGCTCGATCAAATATTGTTTGAATTATCTCCGATATTATCGAAATATCTCTAATATTATCGTTATCTCCAGCTTGGCGATACTGATAACACCGGTAGTATTGAAAATTCCAAGCATCAACAATGTAGTGCTAAGTACTGCCAACGTCCCGATATCACCAATATTTTCAATTGTGTAAATTACAGCCGTCGTATCACCAATGTATCGCTAATATTTTCGACTGTGTAAATTCTAGGTGACGCTTGTATCACAAGTGTATAGGCGATATTTCAATAATATCGCCATCGTAGAGATATCACAGAAAGTTTGTTGATTAAAAAAAATTCCGTTTCAATTTTTTTGCGAGCGCATTGTTGTATGCAGTTTTCAATTTGTCATTGCTAATATAGATGATATCTCAATATTATCATTATCGCAACATGCACGATATCAAGGCTACAATCTTTTGTTTCCTTTATTGTTGTTGATGATTTCTTGGCAAAATATCATGAGTTGTCGATATTATGCAATATCGATGAATGTTTGGATGGATGATTGGATGGTTAAATGGGATGGATTGGATGGTTAGACCGTTTCTTAGGACGACACATGATTTAAAGCCCCCATTATATGGAAACTTATTTTGCATACATTCTTTTTTGCAAAATTTTTTATTCCTAAATATGCAAATATGTGTATTTTAGCATCTCCTAAAGTTTCATTGAAAATTCTACTGTTTTTCCTATATTTTTTCGAATTTCTGGTTATCAACGATATTATCGGTGATATCGATATTGTTTCCGTATCCCCGACCAGCGAAACTTTAGTGCTACCGATACTTCAAACATGCATATGCGTTATTACTTCTTCAAAATACGATAAGGACCCGCTTTTTTGGAGTGGAGCTTAGTGTAAGAGCTTGTTGAAAACCTCTCATGTTTGAGCATCACCATGATCTATACCCTTAAAATTATAAAAACGCCATTGAACGTCTGTATGCCCCTTATAATTTTCATTATTTTGAGTGATCTTCCATCTGACTTCTTCATGCATCTCTTTAATATGTTGTGCAAAAGCTTCAGTGTCTTGGCTTAATCGAGTTGCAAAAGAAATGAGACTAAATTGAACGTCTGTATGAAAGGAGAGTCTTGTAGTCCCGTAGTGATAACCAAGGTGCGCTATAATGGTATCGATGGGTGTAATAGTCCCTGCTGATACGACATCAATGGGCTAATGGTCCCCACTAATAGCGTTAAGCATAAGGGGCCGTTATGGTCATTATGCCCTGCAATTATTATTATTATATTATTATTGGGGGGGGGGGGGGGGGGGGGGGGGGGGGGGGGGGGGGGGGGGGGGGGGGGTTAAAAGGGGAAAAAATCGAATAATCTCAAATAGAGTCTCGAAAGATTTAGGCTTTGATTAGTAGCCTCTGTTCTCGATCATGATTAATATGCTTTGTAGTTGCCGTCAGAACGGATCCCTCTACAACAGAAAACATGATTAAAAGAACAAGTGAATGCTAAGCCCTTATTTTTTGATATCATGAGACTTACACTTATATTTAAGAGTAAATTTACAGAATGCAATAATTGTATTGAAGGACCAATTACACAGAAGGTCATTCCGTTGCCCGTTGTTTACAATAATATTGCTTTCGCATAAATACTCTTACATAAAAAATTCATATTGACAAAGAGAAGAAATGATTCCAATCATCTAGTTTACTGACAAATAGACCTTTGCCCAATGGCATTTGCTCTTCTACATCCTTAGTCTTTACTTCTATGTTCTCCTCCTTTTAGAACTTCTTCTGCTTCTAAATTAGACTACCTCTATGAAATAGAATATTTACTAGATACAAGATTTCTGCAACCAAATATCCCGTCGTCAATCCTTAACAAGTATATGGCAACCCTCAATCAGGTCCTATACAAAAGACCTTTAAGAAACTTCTCTCTCCAAAATCCCCCTCTGTAATTAAAGAATATGCATGTGCCTCTAAATTTGATCAACACTTCATCCTTGCAAATCAAAATGAATCCTCTGCCACCATCAACCTTCCAAAAGAACTTTATCCCCTTTGGAAAAAAAGAAGGATACACATATCTTCACTTTGGAGCAGTCAAGTGGCATTAACCTTTCATGGTAAGCATGGTCTTCTAGTTTCATAAAAAATCATACTTCTAGACTATTGCTTTAGAGAATACCAGCATGTTTGCATAGGGACCATTCAAACTACTCTAAATGTAGGAGCAGTGTTTGTTACATTGTTTCCCAATTTTAATGTCCCTTGATGATCCGTACCTCTTTGAGGCTCTTAAGATCTAAGTTCAGCCAGTGTTTTCAGTAGCGTTGTAGCGTAGCGTAGCGAAAACGCTATGTAGCGTACGCAAGTAGCATAACTCCTTGGTATCGTAAGCTATAGGGTAGTAGCATAAGGTAGGGCATGTAGCGTACCGTAAGCTACTTAAAATCTCTCTTTTTATTTTATTTATTTTTTTAAAGTGTTTTTTCTATGTTTAACACCTATTTTAAAATGGTGATGACTTATACCTATCACACATGACACTACATTAAACTAATCCGAACTATCCAAATTATGGTCCATATCGTGGATAGAGCACTTAGATCAATCCGGACCATCCAAATTGTGGCCTATATCATGAATTTGTTATGTTTCAATAAAAAAAGAAGAAGTCACACTTAGAGATGTCTAAAGGCAGAGAGAGAGAGAGAGAGAGAGAGAGAGAGAGAGAGAGAGAGAGAGAGAGAGAGAGAGAGAGAGAGAGAGAGAGAGAGAGATTTTGCATGGAAATAACTGGATGATGATCCAGATTCACAGTCAGGAACTCATAGAAATGATGCATTTTGTAAATTTTATCCAGATTTTCTATTATTTTAATTAAAAAAGTATTAAGGATTGTGTAGCTTACGCTACACGCTATGTAGATTGCGTTGCATACTATAGAGGGCCAAATGCCACTCTATACACTACACACTATTTAATACACTGAGTTTAGCTTACTGAAGCACCTCAACTTCAAAACTCTATCGCTGCTACCCTTCATTACCAGGTAGCCTTCCGAGTCCAAAACCATGCTTTGGATCTCTCCTTTCCTGGACTCTAAAACAACCAAGAAGCTCTCCTAATTGACGTTCAAGGCACTTATGTGCCAACTTTCATGTTTGTTCCAAGACAACTCTCTAGAGAATAGCTTCAGTCCATCCTTCCAGAAGGCTGGGTTATAAGTTGTGAGAAGACATACTTTGATTCCTAGGTAGTCCACAACGACCAACCGATGTTCATTAGGAAGCAAGACAAGACTGTAGAAATAAGGTTCTTGCCCTCTGCAATACAAAGCTCCCTAGTCTTCTCTACTCTTCTCCCTGAAGCAAACATGATTTTTCCAACTTAACCAATCCCAATCATCCTCATTGATGATGATGGCTTGCCTGTTCACCAAGGCAAGAGCAAGATAGGATGCATTTGGTGGGACGTGTGTGGCTATGATGACAGTCTTGAACATGAGTTCGATGATGAGCCAGATGATTGACGCCACAATGTTAAACCCAAGAAAAAGAAGCCCTTTCAACAAAAGCTCATGGAAATATATGAAGTAGGAGATCCAACAGTTGGCCTGCTAGGAGAACCCTTTAGAAAGTTTGATTACTATGTGCTTTACCCCCCAAAAAATACATCTACCTTTCACTCCCAACCCACCAATTGAACCCCCATCTCTCCCTCCAAAACCCACCCTTATGCCATATTATCAAAAAACATTATTCCTTCTCATTACAAAAACTACCCTTCCATCCCTTGTTAAGCACGCACCATTAATTCCTGTAGTATGCCTTGCTGAATCAACATCTTGCCTAGAACCACAAGATTTTGATGTTCCTCCGCAACAAGCTAAACATATATGGAAAATAAAAAACCCCACTGACTCAAATCTAGATGGTACTCTCAGAAGACTTTTAGTAGCAGAAGTAGCATTGAACTGGCATGCTGAAAATGTTGTTTCTCAAAACAAGGCGTTGCAAAAAAAATTAGAAAATCAGGAACAGATGTCCCAAACTCTTTCAAAGGAATCTCCATTATCAGTATGATCAAGTCTTGGCTTTCAACCCTCGAAACAGAACGCTTTTAGATTGCAACTATAGTCAAGGACTTTGCTTATCCTAGCTCCTTGATTTCACAAAAGGAGGCAGAAAAGAAATCGCTGGAAAATCAACTCCAATCTATCACAATTCCACTTCTTCCACCAAACCCTCCTCCCTTTCTGTTTATTCCCCAGGATCCTTTACTCCATCACTTCGTCATACTCATATTCAGCCACAACCACTTCTTCCAACCGCTAACAATACGTTGTTCAAAGACCCAATTCGCCCAGTGCAAAATACCTTTTCCACCAACAACTCTCTACCTCCTAAAACCCTTCTTCACCATCACATCCCGAGCCTCGTCCACCAACTCCTACTCCTGTTCCTTCTTCTCCAAACCCATATAATACAGTTCCAACAACCTCTTCCATTCTTTTGTTTTTTTGTTTTTTTGTTTTTGAACATTCAGCCTCTTCATTCTTGACCTAGTAATCCTCCCAATCGAGGCACCAAACCTAATTTCTTCATTCCTTCGTTCTATTTCACTCTTTTCTGCCCATTCCCTAAAAATCCCTACAGACTCTATCGAGGCTTCCGATGATGCTTCCAGCTCGGATCTCCCAGCTGTCTTCATGTAATAAGGTCATGTCCAAAATTCCTCAGAATATGAGGTAGAAATCCTCCTCTAACACATGCTATGCTACCTCCTGAAAGAGAAAGGTTACACTTCCAAGAGACTATTCATCACAAAAAGGTGTTCGCAAAACTACAACAAGATCAAACAAGAAACTATTGCAATATACATCAAGACACTGCACACTGTGATGGATGCTCTTGAAAGATTAAAAACTGACATTATACTAGCTCTCCGTTCCTCTCTCAGCACTTACTCTGCCTTTGGATGAGGAGGAGTTCACAATGGAGCTCACAATTTATAGACTTTAGGGTCGACCTTGAAATCCGGACTTGAAATGAAATTAAAAAAAGGATAACACATACAATGCTATGCTGCCGACATGACAGTACACAATAGTAAACACTGTTGCTGACACAACAGTGAACACTATGCTGTCGACATAACAGTACACAACAATAAACACTATACTGCTACAGTAAAATCAATATGCTGTCGTGCGGTGTCGCCTTTTGGAAAAGTAGATGCTTCGTGGAGGGAGATAGCGTTACTAGGATGATGTCACTGCTTTCATCATGATCGACTGAAGCTTATTCTAACTCAGTCTCGGAGTCTTCTGAACTCATCGGGCTACCAATCCCTACATAGGGTGAGCTTGGTGATTCATCAACTTTAGCTAATTGGTCGTGTCTCCAGAAAATCAACAAGACACTCAACAAATCTTTCATTCAATGGATGCTAGGGGCAGACAAAGTGATTAGCTATGATTTTAGAGGGAATGGATTCCATTGAGTAACCATTAAGAGAGCACATTTCTTGCTTGAAAAATTGTCATGGTTCTGGATTACTCCTGTGATGTCTAGCAAGGTTATAAGGTTGCCAAGCTTGTATTTTTGATTGAGTAATTGCTGGAGAATAGTTGCCATGATTAGTCTGGACGAAATCTCTAGCTATATGAAATGTGATGAGCATGTATTTGGAGAAGTGATAATCTAGGAGGTTTTTCCATTCATCTAGGCTGTGGAACCATGATAGCCAGCTGAATACGTTCCTTTGATCACCAAGCATAGGGTGATTTAGGTCAATTTGTAAGAGATAGGCACTGAGACGTGGAGCATAAAAAACAAAGGCAATGGTGTATGCCTCAGACAAGTACCAAAGCAGACAGAGGGCTTCTCTCAGGAAATAGTAAAGGTTCTTAACGGAGAATAGAGTAAGGAAAGGGTAATCTAGAAGTGGGATTTGTTCAAATAGTCGGTAGTTTTTGAATGGATGGATTTCAAGAAATTGTTTAAAATTATGGTAGCTTCTTTTTATAAAGAGGAGGTTGGCTGTAGATTCAATGATTTTTGGAGGTAAGGTAGTTATGGATTCTAATCGATAAATACCAGGAATAGAGAGGAATTGTACTTCTGGATGGGGGGTATGAGGTTGTTTGGACAGGAAGTCTGCTAAGGTATTGCTTTTGCCCCTAAATTTTTTCAACGCTAAAGTCCCATTGGGAAAAACATTTTGCCCATCGAAGGAACTGAGCACTGGGTAAGGTTTTTTGTTTAAATTGCAGCATTCTTGGTAAAGAGGACACATCCATATCAATCTGGAATTTGTGCCCAATGAGGTGGAATTGGAATTTTGAAATTCCATTTTTGATGGCTAATATTTCTTTGAAGGTAGAGTGGTAATGCTGTTTTGAAAGTCTGAAAGTTCCACCCTTGTATCCACGAAATTTTCTTTTTCCGGAGTTGTCTTCGACAAGGGGAACTGCTCCCCAATAAAGATCACTTGCATCAGTTTGCAGAATTCTCTTATCTTCCCGATTGAAAATAGTCTGTATGGATTGTACATTGCTGATGCCAGTTGTATGGTAGTTGACATAAGCAAGTCCCTGTAGCTCTGAGTTTTGAAAGAAATGTTGAGAATTGGATGTTCTGACTTATATTTGTAACTTCTTTTGTAGTCTCACTTTGAAACTTAACGTTCTTCTGTGTCTTTACTTTGCAGGTTCGTGTTGCCGAGTATAACAATGTTCGTAGTCAACTCAACGCCATAAACAGAAAGCAAAGCGGAAGGTCTGCATATTGGTTTTCAGATAGCTCATCAGTTGATCATCTTATCTGTAATGGAACAGCATGAATTTATCTGTCTACTTTTGAAATTATACTTGGAGTGTTTTCTTGGATGCTATATTCTTGTCGTACTCTGTTCTCAGGGATATTAAATGAGACATCCTTTGTTAAGATTCAAGTTAGAACTGAGTCCCTCTCTCTTCTATTTCAGCTTGGCTGTACGTGATCTTTCCGGTTTAGTGAAGCCAGAGGATATTATTATCTCAGAACATTTAGTAACTCTCCTTGCAGTTGTTCCGAAGTATTCACAGAAGGACTGGCTGTCAAGCTATGAAACACTTGCTACCTATGTGGTAAGCACATCGACAAAATTCTCCTAATTTTTTTCCCTCAAAATATTTGAGTTTCAGGAAAAAAGAATTTCTCTTGAATTTCTTTATTTTTAAGTGCTTACTCATGATCCACGAATATTATGTGAATGATTCACAAATTATTGAGTAGTTAAAATGAGAAACAAAGAAGCTCAAGAAAAATTTGACTGGTTTCTTCATCTTTGAGAGGTGACTGGTTTCTTCTCCTCATTTAAGTCTGCAATTTTGCCAATTTTTTTTTCTATTTTATTCTCTAATTTTCTCGAGCTACTGATGCCTCAATGAATTTTTACCGAATAAGAACTTCGTGATAGTGGTGGTGAGAACTCCATTCTGTGGTTACAGCTACAAAATCAGTAGAAAAATGTGGTCTGGCAGGACTGAAGTTTCAAGGCCTGCGGAAAGATGTCCTAACGCAAGCTCCATTCTGCCTGCACACTTGTACAGGGTAGACTATCTACATGCCATCACGTGTGCCATCATGGCACACATGTATAAGTTAAGATCCAAGATGTCAATAAGGTGTGTCCCAATGTGAAGATGCCTTGCCCCAAAAATAATGCCAATCCACTTGTCATGTTGGCCCCAGTTTAAATGAATGGGTTTCTGACATTTTGCCTGCCTGAAGAATAAAACAACCTGATTTTTGGGCCAGACCATCTACATGGCCAGATTGATGGCCAGATCCATTTGATGGAGGTCTTGCATATTTCTCCAGTGTTGTGTACTTGCACATGTAGTTGTGTATAGATGGATGCTTTGTACATGCATGTGGCGAGGCAAACCTCTCCAAAGTATTGAGTTTGGACCATGTTTTTAGTCAATATGTATCTTTTTTAATCATTATTATCCAAATGAATGAAGAACAACTTTAAATGTTATAATTCTCAGGTCTTGAAGGATACATCAAGAATAATTCAATGATTTAATGTAACAATTCTTCTTCTCCGAAATCTTCTTAACTCGTGTTTCCCTTGACAGGAGGGAGTTCCTGAATGAGTTCCATGCTCCACCAATATGACCTTGAACCCAATTCTATTATTTCTTTCTTACATGTGTGCATATGGTTTTTAAAATTATAAGGTGCTACATTCAGGACTGAGTATCTTTGTGTGGTTTAAAAAGCAGTAAAGTTATAGTGATTTAACTTGTAGAATATAAATATTGAGCCATAAAAGTTTAGTTGTCATCTTTAAAAAAAAAAGTTGCAATAAAACTATCAAGTTCGATTCATGAAGTATGTATTGAAAGCTAAGGGCATGTTCGGATTGGGGTTGAACTAGGGGAAGGCAAGGGAAATTAAAATTTGGTGCAAGTATGGATGGTAAACTGACGTCAGCGTTAGGGGAAGGAAACCTTTTGCACCTGTTTATTTTGTTAGGGAAACTGTGAAGGAAAGTGCTTGTCTTTTGCATTTTTTAGTGCTCGGGTTGCAATTTTGAAAGGGAAACCTTTTTACCCTGTAAGTTTACCATTTGAAATGTCACATAAGAGGGAAAGTACCCACCATTTGAATTTAAAAAAGAAGAAGGTTTTACTTCCTTGCTAAGGAAAGGAAATGGATTTCCTTATCTTTTTAGGGCATGTTTGGAGACCATGAATTCCATGGCAAATAATGGAACAGGAAATGGTTTTCCTTTGATGTGATAATTTGTGTTGTTTGGATAGCAGAGAAAAGGACGGCTTCCACCCAACAATCATTAAAGTTTTTCATAATTTGAATTCTTGGCACAAGAAACCATGTGAGTATTGGGGGAGGAATGTGAGATTTCCAGTTGCTACCCAAACAAGTACTCCAAATTGGAACCCATGTTTTTATAGTTCTCATGGAAATCATCATTAGATATTTAGTGTTTTTCTTTTCTATTGCCTTGGATTTCATGCATCCAAACATGCCCTTATGTAATCCAAATGGAGGAAATGTCAAATCAAAGGAAATATTGTTTGCATCCCATAATTTACCCCCAATGCAAACGCACTCTAAAGCAAGGTATTTTGTAACAGTAACGGTGACTGTAACGGCCACCGGTGTTACCTTTAGGATACGGGGTGTAACAACTGTTATGAGGGCTGTAACGGGCTGTTATGGCCTTATTTTTTATTTTTAATTGAAAAAAATACGAAAAACCTGTATCAGCCCTATAACGGTCCATTACGGGGGCTGTAACGGCCTTTACGACCCCGTAACGTGTAACGGTTGTTACCTTTACCTTTACTTAACAGCCTTTGCGGCCCCGTAATGGCCTTTTCAGCTCACCACGCCCTAAAGGAAAAATCTCCTTTCTGCATGCTTGATCCTGATGTTTAATTGTTTATTGGTTGAGTTAATGTTGAAATGGACGAACAATGAATGCCTTTGCCTGTTCATTCGCATGTGGTTTCTTCTCCAATAGTTGCTGATTATTAGTAATGATAAAAAGTTGCTGACTATTAATTTAGCTAAATTCTTTTAGGTTCCCAGGTCCTCCAAGAAGTTGCATGAAGACAATGAATATGCCCTGTACACTGTAATACTATTTGCTAAAGTTGCTGACAACTTCAAAACAGCTGCACGTGAGAAAGGATTTCAGGTGAGTTGTTTCTACATCATCTTGAATACTTCGATGTTACTTTACCCTCTTGAGTCATGAACGAGTGCTACTATCACAAGCAGTATGTCACATGCCTCTCCATTGAAACATGTGGTACATGAGAATATCCAGATTGTCTGTTCAGTAGGTCCAACCATGGATGGGCTATGGCCTGAAAATGCAACAGTTGGACGGTCCCATTGCCCTAATCGAGGACTTTTATCCATCACATATGAACTGTCCATTGTTTTTATTTTTGGGTAACTGCCCCTCTTTTTCCTTTAAAACCGCTTTGATCAAATGGCAAGGAATTAATGATTATCCATCCATTGTGATTTTTGTGCTATCGCCTATCGAGGATGGGGCTTGCAAATGTTCAGTCTGGATTTCATTCATAATCGTCATGTGTACTTGTGGAAAGTGCGTGTGACATTTGCTTGAGATATCAGCATTTCTCCTGAAGCATGGTACATGGAATCATGCTGTTTAAAATTTTCTTGCTAGGATTGCCTGAAAGAAATGCTTGCAGTAATGTTTTAGTTTTTCCTTTTTGCCTTTTTGTCGGGTAGACAGTTGTAGTCTTCTTTAGCCACTATTTCCAACGGGCTTTTGTGTTATGATTCATGTGATTCAGATCCGGGATTTTGAATATAGTCCAGAAGCACAAGAAAGTCGAAAGACAGAGTTGGAAAAATTGATGCAAGATCAGGAAACCATGAGAAGCTCTCTTTTGCAATGGTGCTATGCCAGTTATGGGGAGGTAACAATTTTTTTTTTTTTTTTTTCCAGCTAATGCTGAACAGAACACGCAGATGTTGTAACTGTGATTAAACAATTGATGTGGCTAGCTTATGTTAAAATTCAAGGATGTGTGGCAAAGATCGACTTGTAGAGTATTCCTATGAATTCATTCTCAAGTGATAATATCCTATCCCATCAATATGATGGATTGAGCAAAACTTTGCACATGCCTCTAAAATGGTAGCCATATTTATTAGTCTTCAAAGAAAGCAATTATGGGGTCCGAGGCTCAGCAAATGTACAGTTTTCTGAGGCTTCCTGTTCCACAAATGTGGAGCCCATAATTTGGTGATCCAGATCATTTATCTGATGGGCCCATTGTGGATGGAGTGGAATGAAGACTTCCCAGATTGGAATGTCTAGAGCTTGCTTGTTATATGGGATCCGACGCATCCAGCGGAGCGAAGCAGCATTCCATTCTTTTCAGCGGCATTGTTCCGCATTGGTGGCAAGTGGAGTGCGACAATCTCATTCATCATTTTTGATCTACATAAGCCAAAGCCCATAGCACTGGTGATGTCTCCAGCATAAATGCGAGGATGTGTAGCTGATATAGGATCTTGTGGAACATGATTTGATTTTGCAAGCGGTTCCTAATCTTTCAATCTTTGTTCTTTCCTGTTGAACGTGGATCCCCCCCAAAAAAAAATAAAATAAATAAATGAATTCGTGGGCCACCAAGCAAAGGATTAGGAGCTTCTTCAAATGTGGAGAATTTCCCATCTGTGGAGGCCTGGAGGGTTGCTGGTGTGTGCTTGATTGGCAATAGAAAGGGTCCAAGCCTCCAAAACACCTGTTCTGTGGTAAAGGTGATGCAGGTTTGAAGGACTAGGGCTGAAATATTAGTTTTTAGGGGCTTTCTAACCATCGCTATTGGTCCCTATGTGGGTCCCCATGTATGTCTTATGTAGGGATTTGGTCAAGGCTGTTTTCCCTTTATTTGGAAACCCAGGTATTATTATTAGGGTTGCGATGAATTTAACTGAAGAGCTAGGGTTTAGTTTAGGTTCTAGGGTTAGTATAGACTGTAGAATCCCTTTTTCATATGTAAGGGGAAGAACTGTTACTTTTTTTTTTTTCCCTTTTCTTTCTTCTTCTTCTTCCTCATTTGTAGATGTTTTGGAGATAGAACTCAGGGAAGGTTTGGAAGTTTTGGCTTGTAGAACCTCAATTTCTTAAGTTGAAGGTTCTTGTCTCCTTTTGTTAGTGCTTGCGAGTGCATCTGGTACAATTTAAACAGTTTTTCTAGTTTCTGGAATTTTACAGTGATGGCTGCAATTTTTTATTCCTGAAACAGTGAATCCTTCCCAATTCCCTGGGTTACTCATCTAGTTGCCGGAGATCAATTTCTAACTGCTAGAAATTGAACCCCACTTGCTGGAAAATTTGAATTGTTGTTGGATTCTTAGTTTGAAATTTGAGCCCTCATTCCATTGGATATTTTGCAAATACTTCATATTTTTGTGAGGGAAATTGCAGGGGGCCACTCCATGCCATTGGAATTGTGCATCAAAAGTGCTTGCCAGACCTTAATATTTTTTGTCCAAGAATGAGAAACGATGCAGCATTATGTGTTCCACCCAATCACATTTAGTCAATGGGATCTATCACCTATTTCCTCAAAAAGAGGCATGCTATAATACCCACGACCATACCTGATATAGTAACATACTAAATGTTGCTAGAGTGAAAGATGGAGGGTAGGAGACGGTGAGGCAACACTGGAAAAAAGGTTAAAGTGAGCTTAGTCGTCGTGATTCCTTTCTTGCTGGATTTCGATGAGCCAATGATCTAGTTGAAGTGCTCGGGAAGTTCGGCTCCATTGCAGATGTGTTCATACCTAGAGAGAGGGGAACTAAGAGGAGTAGAGGGTTTGCATTCCCTCACTTCGGGGACAGGGATGAAGCCTAGAACACAAGTGATGGATGGGAGGCTACTTGGAGGCAGATAATCAAGGTCCGCGATGCCAAAAGACTGGAATATCAAGAGGAAGAGGGCCGCAAGCAGTATGGGTTGAGAAAAAGCGGTAGAAGGTTAGGGATGGGAAGCGGAGGAAGTGTCAGGAACTAGAAAGGACAAGAAGCTGTGGTTCATACTATGAAATTTTGGTTTGTAATCCTCGACATAGTGAGCATGAGTCTTAAGGGGCTGTTTGATTTTTAAGCTTCCTAGTAAATACATGTAAAAAAAGTAATTATTACTAAGTTCACCTGTTTGAAATCGGCAAAGGACTTACATCTCGAAAATTGGTCCAAAACTCATATTTTTGCTGATTTAAACTTGTGGGACCCATCGTGATGTATGTTACTTATCCACACCATCCATCCTTTGTAACGGCACATTTTAGGGTATAAGTCCAAAAATGAGGAAAATCCCAAGTTCGAGTGGGCCACACCTTAAAGAAACAATGATCGTAAAGACTTGAACCGTTGAAAGCTATTTTCTCCCTAGGGCCCACATTGATGTTTATTTGTCAGTCAACCTGTTCATAAGGTCACATAGTCATAGATAAAGGGAAAACAAAGATATCAGTTTGATCCAAAACTTCTAGGGCCTCAAAAAGCTTTCAATGGTAGGAACTCAATTCCCATTATTTCCTATGCCATGTGGTCCCCTTGAGCCTTAGATCTGCCTCATTTTTTGGCTCATGCCCTAAAATGAGCTGACTAAAGGGATGAATGGTGTGGATAATAAACTTATATCATGGCTGGCCCCACAAAAGCAACGTGTGTTAGTCTCGGGTAACGTGAGGTGCTATAAATGAAGGCGACTGTCAACATCACCTCGAAAATGCAGCGGTAAATACTAAGTTAAATAATTATTACTCATTTACCGTGAATTACCACTGTCATTGGAAAATCAAACAGCCCCTAAGGGGTGATTTTCAAGAATGTTATAGTTGAGAGAAGATTTGAAGGTCTTACATACACCCTAGTGGCTAGGGTAGCTTGTGGAGATGTGTTGATTGTGAAGATTATGGAGATCAGAAGGAAATCTCCTTTTGCAGTCTCAAAGATCTTGGTGGTAAGGTTGTTTCTTAGTCATTCCTCTTATCTTTTGAATCTAGGAATGGCATGGAAACATTAAGGTGCTGCATTACTTGCTCAAGGTGGATTGGTGGCGGCTGTCAGAGATGGTGACTAACAAAAGCAGTTAGGATTTACGAGATCCTGGTACATGCATGGGACACTAGGGTGTTGAAAATTTTTTGGTCCCGATTTGGTGAGGCACTAGAGATTGATAGCCGAATAGAGTGGTTAATTTTTACGTTTGCTAAGGGCAGAGGTGGTGCATGGTGATAGACCTTGAAGTTGATGGTCCTTCATTCCCAGTCACAACTTTAGAGCCTCCGACGGTTATCAAAACTGACAATGTTTGTTGCAGGGAATGATGTAGGGGATCAAAGACGTGCAAACTAGGTAATCAACAAGGTGGTGTGGATGGGTGGTGGAGGTGATTTTTTGGGAAAGCTAGAGGCTATAGGGAGAGCATATGTGGCTCTTAGATTCCACATCAAGTTGACACCAATTACTTGAGAATTCTATAGCAAATAGATTATCTCTACAATAGCTATACCCTAGTGGGGATGGGTAATTTTGTTGTTTCCATCAATAAGGAGACAATGAGATTGACAAGGGAAGGTCGCGGAAAGTGGATTGGCATTACTTTGTGTGTTGTTGTTGTTTGTTATTATTTTTATTATTTTTTTGGGGGGGGGGGTGGGGGGGGGGGGGGGGGGGGGTGGGGGGGGGGGGGGGATTGTTCTCAAGTAGAGGCTGGTCCGACTAGGAGATCATCTAGTTAGAAATCATCCTACCTACTCACTAGGTGGGTCTCACCATGCAAAACAATTTCTTGCCCATTAGTAAATAGCAAAAAAGAAGTGTGGTGCACTTGATGGGTAGATATTTTTGATTTTTGATTTTGTACAAGGTATTCCTCATGATAAGGCCAACGTATTGGACGGTTGGATTTCACACACACATGAGAGGTTGGATAGTTATTTGCTAGGTGGACCATAACCAATATTTTAAATAGCGTCTGCAGTGTAGCTATGACGCTACGTAGCACTAGCAAGTAGCATAAATCTCCTTTAGGCTGTAGCATACGTTATAGGGGTCGTAGTGTATGTAGTGTACGCATAACATATGTAGCATATGTAGCGTCGTAGCATACTTTACATTAAAAAAAAATTATAATCGTATTTGTGTTTTGTACTTAATATCTCAACCTGTGGGATTTTAATTTCTTTTCATAGTTGTGACCAATGTTTTTAAGTATCAATGATATCAGCCGATATATCCCACGATATATCTCCTATCCCACCCGTGCGATAGGAAACCCACAAGTAGTGTGGGATATATCCCAAATGTTCAATCTAGTGAACATTATCGATTTTTGATCCTTTTTTTTTTTTTTTTTCCTGCAAATCATGTTAAGGCAGTGTCAGATTGTTACAAATCCATGATTTCTCATGTTTTCCATGAAAAATCATGGATTGGGAGCTTCGATTTCGAGAATTGGAGGAGATGGGCGAGTTGCAGAAAATTGAAAAAAAATAAAAAAAATTCCAATTTCTCGCAAATTGGTTACAATTTGTGTTCAAACATAAAATCAAACATGTATGTAACCTGATCTAGTGATTTTTTTTTTTTTTTTTTTTTTTTTTTTTTTTTTTTTAAATAAATTTATTTACTGCTTTTGAATGTATTGCTTGTGTTTTCACGTCTTCTTACATTTATAAATTATATGAAAAGACTTTGAATATATTTGCATCAACTTGATTAGACATCGCATAGATTACGATCCCATACAAAGAAAACCTATTATGTGCACTTGTTTTTTGTAATGTTTTGATTTATAAGTGTGTATTGATGTCTTTTTTAACAATCACCGAAGTTCCATTGAAAATTTCAACCAATTTCTCAATGTTTTCCCATGTTTCCAACAGTAGCGATACATTATGCTATACAACCGATATGTCCCATGCGATAACAAATACGTATTCGTATCCCAAGGGTGCGATACGTAAAGCGATACCAATATTTCGAACACTGGTTGTGACCTGTGGTTTGAATTAGACATTATTAATTAAAGTGATTTGCTTAGAAAGTTGTTGATGTGATAATGATTTGGTTTGGTTTATATATGTGGATTGGCTTTTGATAAATGATAATTCATAACTTGTTTGAATATGCTTGTACTTGAAATAATGAATCATCTTTTAGTTATTTTTATTTGTTATTTTTTTCTTACTATTTATCATATTTTTTCTATTTTTAATTTTAAAATTAGAACTATCATGTAGCATACGCTTCACTCTATGCTACTTATGCTAACACACATGGGAAATGGTACTATGAGGTTGACCTCATGGTAGCTTCCCATGAGGTTGAGCTCTGTGGACTCCACTGTGATGTGTGATGGAAATCCAAGCCATGTATTTGGTAGGTCCCCTCTAGGTTATGGGATGTGGTAAAAAATCAGCCGTATGTGGAACTTAGGTGGGCCACACTATCTGAAATCATGGAAAATCATACTTGAAACATCTAAAAGCACTTGGTGGGGCCGACCTAAGTTTTGGAATGGCTTGAAATTTAGTGTGATCCCTCATCCAAGTGGGACACACAATGGATGGGTTGGATGTTTAAGCCGCATCTCACTAGACCCTATGTACAATCAGGAAGGTTTCAGTGGGTCGACATCCACTCTCAATTGTTGTCTGTGGTGTGGCCCACCCGAGCCATGGATTTTCCTGATTTTTAGGTCCATGTCTCAACGTGGAAGGGTACATCTAGTGTTTTAAGTAGTGTGTAGCATATAGCGTAGCGTTTGACCCTCTATAGTGTGTAGCCTAAGCTAGACAATCCTTAATATTTTTTTAATTAAAATAATAGAAAATATGATAAAATTTACAAAATGCATAATTTATATGAGTTCTTGACTACGAATCTGGATCTTCAACCACTTATTTCCATGCAAAATCTCTCTCTCTCTCTCTCTCTCTCTCTCTCTGCCTTTAGACATCTCTAAGTGTGACTTATTTATTGAAACATCACAAATTCATGATATAGACCATAATTTAGATAGTCCGGATTGATCTAAGTGCTCTATCCACGATATGGACCACAATTTGGATGGTCCATATTAGTTTAATGTAGTCCCATGTGTGATAGGTATAAGTCATCACCATTTTAAAATAGGTGTTAAACATAGAAAAAACACTTAAAAAATAAAAAAAGAGATTTCAGGTAGCTTACGTTATCTACGCTACACACTACGCTACGCTACATGCCCCGTAGCTTATGCTACATACCTTGTAGCTTATGCTACCAGAGAGTTACGCTACTTGCATACGCTACGTAGCGTTTTTGCTACGCTACAACGCTATCGAAAACACTGGGCGCATCTGATTGATGAGATGGATGTCTGTCACACATCACGGTGGGGCCTACAAAGCTCGACATCATGGGAAGTTCCCATGAGGTCGACCTCATAGTACATTTTCCCTACACACACACAGATACGCATACGTACATAAAGACTCTTATTAAAAAAAAGCTGAATAGTGAATGAACATTACTATTTTTTATTTTTTATATAGTAATCTAGAACATTGATTCGTTGGGGTATGATGCTCATGCTTAGGTGTGCACTTCATTTAATCTATCCTGCACCATTAACTGTCAATCAACGGACTGCAAATTGAAAGGTTATTGGTCAGATTCTCGGGACATGCTCCATCATGGTGAGGCCCAATGGATCAATGTTCTGGATTACTAAAGTATGGGCTGCACTACTACAAACTGAAAACCGAGTAACTGTCAATGTACTAGGATTGAGAATCCGATAATTCCACACTCAAAAATACAATAGTTGTGGTTAAGGTACTTGAGAAAATAAGCCATATGGTCCAATCAGATACTTCTCTACCCCTAAATGAGATTCCTACCTCTTCTTTAAATTTTATTTGGCTAGGTAACCTTATGTCAAAGTTATGTTTCAAAAGCCCTTTTTTCTGTGTGCAGGTTTTCAGCTCCTGGATGCACTTTTGTGCTGTACGTGTCTTTGTGGAGAGCATTCTGAGATACGGCTTGCCGCCATCATTCTTGGTAAGAAAACTCCTCATACGTGGTGCCCTTTCTTAAATTTGAGAAATTATAGGGTTCTGATGCATTATCACATGAACAACTGATGGTCCTAGTATTTACAAATGGGGCACATGTTTAGTTTATCCAAACGATTGCCCTGATAAGACCCACCCTTGATTGTGGTTGCCCCAACATTTTTCAGCTCGGAAGATCCTAGTCTAATCTTTGGTTTTATTCATGCTATATATATTTATATGGTTTTGCTAATGTCCCCACCTTCACGGGGATGTTAGCAATGTCCCAAACCTTTTTAAACGGCACACAGGGTGATCTATTGTCGATCCAAACCGTTCATTCATTTATACAACTAAGAGCAAGCCATGGTGCAAAAATCATGCCAATTGGGTGATCCTATGCTTCTGATCAATAGCATTAAAATGGACAGTCAAGATTGACTGGAGAAACAAAAGTGGTCCAATCATCATCTTGAAAAATCCAGTATATAGATCCCACCTTATGGGCTGTTAGTTTTTCCATTTCCACACGTAAATGGTGGTAAATGAGTCGTGATGATTTCCACTGCTGTTTGTTTGAGAAGGAATTAGCTGCATATTTAGGCCTCAATTTTCGAGATCTCCTTTTTCAAATGCGATTGAGATTGAGCAACAACCATCTGTGGGTCCCACCATGATGTATGTGCCTGGTCCACGCCATCTATCTGTCTTGTCAGCTCATTTTAGGGCACGAGTCCAAAAATGAGGCAGTATTAGAAAGCTCAAGTGGACCACACCACAAGAAACAGGGTGGATAATGATGTCCATCCATCTTGTCAGCTCATTTTAGGGCATGAGCCCAAAAATGACCCAGTTTAGAAGTTCAAGTGGACCACGCCACAGGAAACAATGTGGATAATGACCTCCACAGTTGAAAGTTGAAAACTTCCTAGGGTCCACAGTGATGTATAGCAGTCATCCAACCTGTTCATAAGGTTCGATGGACATGGATGAAGGGAGAACAAAAATATCCGCTTCATCCAAAACTTCTTGGCCCCTAATTAGCTACGGATGGCAGGCGTTCAATTCCTTTTGTTTCAAGTGGTGTGGTCCACTAGTGCTTTGGATCCTTCTCATTTTTTGGGCTAATGCCCTTAAATGAGCTGCTAAAATGGATGGACAGCATGGATCAGACATACATCATGGTAGGCCCCTCAGATTTTAGTTTTTCTTCTTCGGTATTAGCGTCAAAACCTATTAGCTGTCAAGTCATAGTGGCAGCCGGCATGAATTGCTTTTGTAAATAATAAATATTTATTTACTACCATTTACAAGGTGAAATGGAAAATCAAACAGCCCCTATAATTCTTATGATTCTATAGGCATACTATAAAATTTCCCTTTCAGTTTGAGTGGTACATAGCAATCACATAAAACTGCAAAGGCACAACTGCACAACTCCATTTCTTCCACCCCTGTTGGATTCTATGGGCAATGTCCTTCTCAATCTCTCCACTCTCATGAATTATTGACCCAATATATTGAAAGTGGTCATTTTGGGGACCTTCTTGGTCAGCTATCATAACTAATTCCTCTCATTTTATTGTGCATCATCCCTATAATTTTTACTCTAGTTTTTATCTGGTTTTAATCTACCTATGATTTCTCCTTTGATTCTTATATGGCTGAACCTACACACGTCCATTTTTCTGAGAAATTACAATATTTGGCTGGTACATGTCGACTCTGCTAATACAAAAGAAAAAAAAAAGGGGCATTTTTTAATGTCGAGAATAGTATTTTATGTTGTTCCACAATCTAATATATAACCTACAAATTGTGCTAGTAGAAAGCCATTATTCTGCTCTTAGGGAGAAACATCTTTTTTTTTTTTTTTTTTCTGGGCATTACTTGTACACCATTTCTATAGTTTCTATGTATGTTTACCAGTCTAGGTAATCTTACATTGCATGATGTGATAGTACTTGCACTCACCTATTATTTACAAACCTCAATTTTCCATTTTAGGGAATTGAAACAATATGTTTTTTTTTTTTTTTTGGTACCGTTTCAATTCCCAAAATGCAAAATGGATGTGGATGTAAATAATAGCTCCCAATTTAAAATTTTAATATGCCACTCAATATTATCGAGGGCATAGGGTGAGTGGTTGGAGATGACCAAGGCAGAATCATGTTAGTCTTCTCAGGTCCTCTCCATGTAGGCGATTCCAGTCACGTGGAGTTGGAAGCTATGAAGACTGGTCTGAATCTTATCAAAGAGGAGAAATTTTCTCCAAGGAACCGTTCCTCATGATAAGCCGTGATAACCCTTTGAGAACTCATCCCACGTGATGTGTCACAACATCCAATCCGTCCACCAGATTCGTCACCTCATGAAACCCCTAGTGCCTGGAAATTAGCCCGGTCCATAAATCTGCAAGTTCAGGCAATTTTACATGCTTCCATGAGCTAACATTTATATGTAATGGTTACTTGCATGTTGCACCTACCCTCTTTGATTTGCAAACACACATTTTCTCATTTTGGGAATTGAAACAATAAATATTTGTACGATTTCGATTCCCAAAATGAAAAATGGGCGTGGATGTAAATAGTAGCTCCAATTTAAAATTTTAATGTCCTTCAATGTTATTATCGATGGCATGTGGGGAGTGGTTAGAGATGACCAAGGCAGAATCATTTGTCTTCTCTGGTCCTCTCTATGCAGGCGACTCCAATTAAGCGGAGTTGGAAGCCATGAACACCAAGGTCTGAATCTTAACAAAGACCTAAGGGTCACCATCGAGGGCAACTCAAAGAGTGCTAGTGCTTGGGTTTCTGGGTGTAAACTGGATCCCCGGGAGTGTCAATTCCTTGTAAATTAAATAAAAGGATTGATGTCTTCTTTTTCGCTTTCTTTCTACCATGTATCTAGAGAAGCCAATGTCCTTGCTGACTATTTGGTTAAAAGAGGCTGGGATTGCGCTAGGATGATTTGTAGGCACGCCAAAAGTGTTACTTGCGTTAACTGAGCGCTACTAAGGAGAAAAATGCATCAGATCCACCCTGTCCATCAGGTCCGCCATCACATTTTCACCATGGATACTGAAAATTAGTCAAATTAAATACTTAGGTGGGCCACACCATAAGGAATAATGTAAAGTCATTCCTCTCAAATCGTCAACGGGAGCAAAAGATGTTGTGCCCCAGGCGGTCCTAAGAGTCAAAGGGCGCCTCAGTCGAAGTCTCTCCACATCATAGACTAAGGAGTTTGAGAGAGAGAGACTAAGGCGGGGACTATGGTGTACGGCCTACTGGCTAGGGAGAGTACACTTGAGGTTGATATATAGATACTCTAGGAGGCTCGTTCGGTCCTAGAGGAGTTTCGAGATGTCTTCCTTGAGGATCTTCTAGACGAGCTTCCACCGATGCGAGACATTCAGCAGGTGATAGATCTCGTCCCAGGGGCGATCCTACCAAACCTCCCTCACTACAGAATGAACACCACCGAGCATGCCGAGTTGAAGAGGTAGGTGGATGAATTGCTTAAAAAGGGATTCATTCGTGAGAGTCTGAGCCCGTGCGCCGTGCCCGCGCCTCTTATGCCTAAGAAAGACGACACGTAGCGCATGTGTGTTGATAGTAGAGCTATAAACAAGATCACTGTCAAGTATTGGTTTCCCATCTCGAGGATTGATGCCATGCTTGACATGATGGCCACCTCTACTATCTTTTAAAAAATTGACTTCAAGAGTGGTTATCACCAAATTCGTGTTCGCCTGGGAGATGAATGGAAAACCGCCTTCAAGACGAAGGACGGGTTGTACGAGTGACTGGTTATGCCCTTCGGGTTAACCAATGGCCCAAGTACGTTTATGAGGGTGATGACCCAGGTGTTGCGACCCTTTATGGGCAAGTTTTTAGTTGTGTGCTTTGATGATATCCTCATCTATAGTACGTCCCCTAACCAGCACATCGAGTACTTGAGGCAGGTCTGCAATGCCTTGCACGCAGAAAAGCTCTATGTGAACCTCAAGAAGTGTTCCTTCTTGACCTCTCGTGTTATCTTCTTGGGGTTCGTTGTATCGTCAGAGGGTATGTTTGCAGACCTTGAGAAAGTCAAGGCTATTGTCAATTGGCCTGAGCCGCGTACCATACACGACGTGCGAAGCTTTCACGGTCTAGCTTACATTTTATTGGCGGTTCATCCGTGGATTTAGCTCAATTATGGCTCCCATCACAAATTGCATACGAAAAGGGGAGTTTCAATGGACTAAAGCCGCAACACGGACTTTCTTGGAAATTAAAAAGAAGATGACGGAAGCGCCAGTCATGTGTCTACCTGACTTTACCAAAGCCTTTGAGGTAGCGTGTGACGCGTCAGGAATTGCCATAGGCAGTGTTAAGGCAAGAGGGATATCCTGTGGCCTTTTTTCAGTGAGAAGCTGAACGAGGCTAAACAACGCTACTCCACTTATGACAAGGAGTTATATGCTGTTGTGCAATCATTGCGCCATTAGTGACATTATTTATTACCGCAAGAATTCTTCTTGTTCTCTAATCATGATGCCTTGAAATATATGAGCTCTCAAAAGAAGTTGAACCCTAGGCATGCCAAGTGGGCACAATTTCTTTAAGAGTACATGTTTGTGTTTAAGCACAAGGCTGGAAAAGAGAATAAAGTTGCCGACACGCTTAGCCGTAGTATCATGACGCTGCGATCCATGAGCATTGAAGTTACAGGCTTTGAGCAACTCAAGGGTGAGTGTACTCAAATTGTCTTGATTTTGGGATCATGTATGCGTCATTGTCTAGCGACCCGCCCTTGAGGTGTGCAGAGTTCGTCCTTATAGATAGATATCTTTTTGGAGGGGACAAGCTCTATATCCCACTAGCATCCCTCCGTGATTTTCTAGTTTGGGAGCTGTATGCTGGAGGGATGACAGGTCGTTTTGGTCGAGATAAAACAATTGCCCTTGTGTCTGATCGTTTCTATTAGCCTAATCTCCAGTGAGATGTGGCTAAGATTGCAGGGCAGTGTCGGACATGTCAACTGGCAAAGCAGAGGAAGCAAAATAAAGGTTTATATACTCCTTTGCCAGTTCCACATGCCTCATGGTAGGATGTTAGTACGGACTTCGTGCTTGGGCTTCCCAAGACTATTCGTAAGCACGACTCCATACTCGTGGTTGTTAATCGATTTTCTAAGATGACCCATTTTCTACCCTGTTATAAGACCTCAGATGCCTCCCACGTCGCTAAGTTATTCTTTCAGGAGGTTGTGCGACTCCATGGAGTACCTAGATCCATCGTGTCTGTCAGAGATACTAGGTTCACTAGTTATTTTTGGAACTCTCTGGCATCTTTTGGGTACGAGGCTCCAGTTTTCTTCAGCATATCATCCCCGGTCAGATGGTCAAACAGAGGTAGTGAACCGTAGCCTAGGGAATTTGTTAAGATGTCTGGTTGGAGACCACCATAAGACCTAGGACACTGTTCTTCCCACAACAGGGTTCGCGTATAATTCTTCCGTGAACAGGTACATAGGAATGAACCTGTTTGAAATTGTTTCAGGTCTTAGACCCCGAGCCCCCATAGATTTGATCCCCATGGCTACCCCACAACGTTCGTCAGAGTTAGGAGAGTCCTTCGCCTAGCATATACATGCATTGCATAGTGAGATCAGGCGGAAGATTAATTCAAGTAATGAACATTATAAACTTTCTGCTGACACTCACAAGAGATTTAGGGAATTTCAACCTGGAGATGACGTCATGGTTCGTATTAGGTCTGATCGGTTTCCACCTGGATTCGTGAAGAAGCTTCATGCCTGTAGCATCGACCCACATAAAATTGTGAAAAGGTTAGAGTCTAATGCTTATGTTGTTGATATCCTTGCTACCATGGGCATCAGTTCTACATTTAATGTGGAAGATTTAGTTCCCTTTCATAAGCCATTACCTCTATCCATTGGTTCCACTGTTTCTTCCTAGACCCCTCCTATATATGGACCTTGACCATAGCCTGATCTTCCTGTACCCATCTTACCTTCTCTTCCACCTGCATCGAGAAGAGACGAGATCGAGGAAATTTTGGACTCCAAGGCGGTACTCGCTCCGTGGGTTTCTAGAAATTCCTAGTCAAATGGAGGAACAGGCCTATGACAAATAACTCTTGGATCACAGAGCAGAGCTGCAGCGCATCGACCCCGATTTGCTCCAGAGATATAGGAGTTCACTTTCGCCAGTGGCGAATTCTTCCTACCCGGGGAGAATTGATGCGGATATTAGTGGTGCGCCCTTTAGAGTGTACCAGAGGAGGAGGCGTCGCCGACAGAGTACCAGAGCGGAGGAGTTGATGTGGATGGATGACGGGTCCATCAGACCCACTTTCTGACGCGCTACGAGTGTAGGAGCGGCATGACCGCACCCCGACCATAGATCCATGAGTCGGATTTCACACTCTACCACACGGGTGTTCACCCCGACCATAGATCTATGAGTCGGATTTCACACCCTACCACATGGGTGTGTTTTAGTTTTGGACTTTTTTGTTATTTTTCTTGTTTATAGTGCACTTTTACTTTTTTCATAGCTTATATATACGTTGTGAGAAGCCCTATTTTCATTATTATTGAATGAATAAGAATTCGTCTATTTTCTTCTTCTTTATTCAAGAGATTAGGGTTTTAGGATTGACCCTTGGGTGTTGAGGATTTCACCTCGATTTCGGGTTTCCCTCTTTCTAAGATCTTCGAGGTGCAGGAAAAGGTAAGAATCATCTTCCTCATTTTCTTTTGATGACAAAAGGACCCATACCTTCTTCATCTCGAATCCCTCATCCTTCACCCCTTTCGTTTCTCTCTGGATACCCCCTTCTAGTTCGAACGGAAAAGAGGGATGGTTAGTCAGTAGAATCAGATCTATGCTTACTCGTGGACTGACTTATGCTAGATCTGGGATATCCTCATATCCCAAGGTCCTCCCTTTTTACTGTTTACGTGATCCTATGCTAAGGGGAATGATCCTGACGGTTTGTGTTGAGATTTACTTAATCCCTTTGATTGGAAACAGTTAGTTAATTGGTATATTTATTTGAATATTCTTTAACCTTATTATACATGCATCTAGGGTTAGGTCATCACATGTCCCTATATCAAAACCTCTCAGTTCATGTGGTCTGGCCCACGTGAGTCTTGGAATGTGCTGTTTTTCGGGGAATATGTTTATCATGGCGTGGTAGGTCAGATGAGTGGATTGGATGCCATGAGTACGCCACGTTGGACCCCAAGCAAAATTTTGACTATTTTAATGGTGGGACTTCCCATCTCAATTGTTTTCAGTGGTGTAGCCCACTCGAGTGTTTATTTGGCTTGATTTTTGATACATGGTGGCGCACCTGATGGACGGGGTGGATCTCATTAACATGAAGTTGTTCCATCCACATCAGTGAAAGTAACACCCTTTCTATACGGAAGTCACGCCAGCATTTTTAAAGGAGGCTGTGTGAGGGAATCGTTGGAGAGACTCTTTATCCCTTAATGGATATGGCCCTCCCTCTCTTCTTTTAATGAAGTCTCTTTACTTTTTATATATGTAAGAAGAATATGAAGAAGATGTTGAATATCATCATATACCTGTACAGTCATGTCAGCATGTTGGATTTTTCAGGTTGCCATATCTGACACCTCAGATTAAGTAATGTAGCTTTTTTCTTTATACTAACCAAGTATTGATTGGGAATTTGATTTCAGGCAGCAGTATTGGCTCCATCTGTGAAAAGTGAGAAGAAAGTGCGCTCGATCTTGGAAAGCTTCTGTAACAATGGAACTAGGTGAAATTATCATTTTTGCTTCTCAACCATGAATTATAGTGTCTGACAGGAAGGTTTTCATGCATGTGGGACCCATGTTTTTCGGTTTTCCAAACCATTGATCTGATGGGACCTACTGTTGATAGGGAATTCTCGTCTCAGATTCGTAGATCGTAGCCTGTTGATATGGCCTGTTTTTCCCCTTTTATAATATGAACTGTCCAGATGTGGGCCACCATATTGAATGCCTGGAATCTTCCATTCTGGAAGATTTCAATAGCATTTCCCATCCAATGCTTGGTCCATCAAGTTTAGGGTTTTGGATCACTGAACCATAAGAACCACATGTACGGATTACGTTTCTTGATGAGCAGGACCCCGTTATTTCTCAGCCACTATTATTGCTTATCCTCTTAACCTTTAACAAGGAATCCTGTTGCCTCAACCATGATACCAGTGTCATGATGTGCCAAGTCCGTACAAGTATGACCCCCCTGTTTAGTGATCAAACCATTGATCTAATTGTCCCACTGTAGATGGGGGATGCTTCACAATCTTCTTGTCAGAAGATCGTAGCCCTTCGATCAGTGCCCATTAAGAAAGAAATACTGCACAGATTGCCATGGACCCTTTTTTTTTTGGTATTGAAAGTTACAGATTGCCATAGACCAGTGGTTGGATATCTAGGATCCTCTGATCTGGAAGATTCAATGGTCTGGATCACCAAACCAGGCATCTCACTTTTAAAGTTGTACCATGTTTGCGGCATGGATGCATCTGGAAGCAAGGTGTCCCGTATCGGTATCGGTTGGCGTAACGGTGACCTCCAAAACCGATACGGATACGGGGGCGTAACGGCGATACGGGGGCGTAACGGCCCGTAACGGTGCAAAAAATTTTTTTGCCAAAAAAATATGAAAAAATATGGATTAAATCCGGAATATTCTAAGCATTCCAAATATGCATTCATTTATAAATTGGAACATGGTTACGGTGGTGTAACGGTCCACTCTTTGGTGAGAAGTTGTATCGGATTGTCTGATGAATTTATGAATCAGATAACCTAAATTTGACTACAAAATTCATATATTTAATTTTCTAACTATCTACTATCAATGATAGATATATTAGAATGAATGTAATATGAAAATATCTTACATTAGGTGTATCTAATTATTTTTGAGGAATTTCTCGAACATACCTGTGCACGTGATTGTGATTCCTGTCTATAACCTGTCATCCTCAAGTCAAGAATATTTAAAAAAATAAATTAGTAGTGTCTGATATACTCCCCTGCAACTTGATTAAGGATTACTTAATTGGTTGTCAGGGGAGTTATTTTAAATACAAGTTCGGCAGTGTCAAGTGTGTGCATGACTTCATGGCTTCTTGCAATAATACTGTTGTGAGCTGTCTGCTGCAAATACTTACCTTAATACAAATATATACTCACAATCACAAGTCACCACCAAAATGAAAATCTGCTTTTTTGTGGTTGCTCGACCTCCACATCATCGTCATTGTCACCATCAGGCTGAGGCTGTCCAATAGGTGCAGGTGCTGCATATCCATAATATCCAGTGCCAGAAGGAAATACTAGATCAACGAAACCAGAGGATGACTGATCCTGACTAGGAAACGACTCTGACCCCGAGTAAGGATATCCACCAGTGCCCGTCGAATAGCCATACTGGTGCCCATACTCAGGCTGTTGAGAATCTTGAGATTGAGAGTGCGTCTGCTGTGATGAGTAACTTGGATTTGAATCTGGATATCTATAATCATATGGATATTGATCGGGAGGGCTACTCCAACATGAATGTGATGGAACAGGCTCAGTATAACCACCATAATTATAATCCAATTGACCATAAGAATATCCATCATAATAACCAAGACCATGAGCCTGTTGATGTTCCGGACCTCCCAGTCCACGTGCACCACTAGATGTACCCTCCTCCCGCTGGCTGTATCGTGACTCGGTACACTCGTAAGTCCGACCTCGTGTACCACGTCGTCGATGTTCATCGCCATCGCGATCTGTAGACGGCTGTATAGGGGGGTAAGCAACACCAGAAGTGCCAGCACCAGGGGCAGGGGGGTCGTCATCATCTGACACGGTCACGCTACCACTGCTTGTACTCTTTTGTTGATCTTGAGCCGTATCCGTACGTGGCATAAACGTTGCCCCTCTTACTGGGTCCAACACATCTGCACGACTCTCTTGTTGCGCTCTGCGTATTTCTGGGTCATCAATTTCCAATTCTTCACTATCCTCTTCAATTTGTTTTTCCCTTGTTTCCAACCAAGGTAGAAGTGGGTCATCCTCATCATAAATATTGTCCAAGTTTATTGGACAGTAGTCTCCGTCATCAGTAGCTGTAATGCTCCTATGATGTCGTCGCATTCTTAGTTTTATATTGTAGTGCATGAAGACAAGTCTATCTAATGTTCTAGTCTGCAATCTATTCCTATTCTTTGAATGAATGAGCGCAAAACAACTCCAATTCCTTTCGCAGCTAGAGGAAGACGTTGTCTGGCTCAAAACTTTTACTGCAATTTTTTGGAGAGCCTTCGTACTCTCTCCGAAATTAATCCACCATTCGGCCGGTTGCAACCTAGATACTGCATGCTGTGCAAGAGTATCTCTAAAGCTACCAAGGCGATTTCTAAATGTATCTAATTCAGCGCCTTTATTTGCAGATCTAAGTCAGACTCTAATCTCTTTATCACATTTTTTAGCCCGGCACGAACTTCATCATCCGCAACAAATGATTGGGCATATCTATACCTAGGATTTAGGTAGTAACCTACTGCATGAAGATCGTGATGGAGTTGCTTTGTCCATCTCTTGTCGATCATCTTCCAATAAGTCTCCCAACTTCTACAATGACGTTGAATTGCAAGCTTTGCCTTATCCATGACATCATATAGGAAGCCCATGGTAGGTGCTTCATCGGTTTCAACAAGACGGAGTACCCTCATTAGTGGCTCCATCACCTTTAGGATCGCCTTGACCTTCTTCCAATATTTGTTGTCACGTATGGTGTTCGCAACGTCGACCGGTGTCCCTGATGTCTTCTTCTCATGTTTTGTGTTGAGCCATTCTCAGGAAGCGAACATCTCACTCAACTCTTCCCTATGCTGGAATAAACTCTCTAATGCTATAAAGTTTGTTGCGAATCTAGTCGCCGCAGGCCTCAACAACTCTCGTCCTTTCGTGAACTTTCTCATTATTGCGACTACTTGATTATGGTTGTAAATAAACGTCGTAACTTCCTTTGCCCTTTTGACCATTTCCTTAACATTCTTCTTCTTCCCAATATCTTCCAATATAAGATCGATACAATGGGCAGCACATGGTGACCAAAAAAGATGTTTTCTCTCATCCATCAACATGTCTTGCATGCTTATATGATGCTTCATTATCTGTCACAATCTGCACTATATTCTCCTCTCCAATCTCATTCACGACTTTATCCATTAGGCCCATAATATATTGAGAATCTTTTGTTGCTTCTGAGGCATCAATTGACTTGTGGTATATAGTTCCTAAGTGGCAGTACACCATGAAGTTGATCATGCTACGTCTGGTTGGGCCAGTCCAACCATCACACATGATCGTGCATCCTCTGGCTTGCCATACAGGTTTAAAGGTAGCCACGTATGCTTTCACATCCACATACTCTGCATCTGTCCATTTCCCCCTAATCTCCTTAGCCGTGGGAGCTTTTATTCCTTCACCTGCTTCTGCTGCTGCATCGATTACCACCTGCCAATATGGAGAATTGGCCGCGTTAGGAGGTAGCTGCTGCAATACCTAATTTCTCAACAGAAGTTCTACTCCACATTTGTTTTATCTTTTTTTGTTTAGTTGATTCTTTCCTAAATAGGATTGAATCAATAGAGGGTCTCCTAGGATCATTTACTTCTTCATCCAAACGTATAGGGGCATCACGTGAAGATGTCTGTCGTCGGCTCCCAAACATACGTCGTAACCCACCAAACCTACCCCCCCACCCTCAGTCCCACCTGCAGAAGCAGTTGCACTTCCAGTTGCACTCCCTGTCCCACTCCCACTCCCACTGCCCCCCTTGTATCACGCACTGACCCATGCGTGCCAAACATGCGGCGACGTTCTTCCTCTTCACGAGCTAGACGCACGCTCTCTCTCCTAGCTATAGTTAATTCCCGATTTGAATCTTCGTCAGAATCAATAATATCTTCATCACGAACGCCCATATATTCAGGACCAAACACCTCCTGTCGAGCTGCATCCAAAATATCTTCTTCTTTTGTACAGCAGCACGTTTACCCTTCGACTCAGCCAAACTAGCTTGCATTAAAAGCATTATCTCTTTCAGTACTCTGACACATGGCGCAACTTGGCCCTTTTGATGCGCTAAATGTTGTTTGAGACGGGTAATTCCACCAGTCACTAGTCTATCACAATACTTGCACTTCATTTGATGCCTAGTACCACCAACCCTCTCACAATGTTGCCATCCAATATCCTCACTTGTTGTTGGCCAGACTCAGACATTTCTTTAGGTTTAGGATATAAGTATGAGTATAGGACCTATGTTAATAAAGATAATTTTATGTTCTAACTAAACCCTAAGAAGCTCCAAAACCTGTCCAATATAAGCAAATAAAAATATAAAGTCACTAATTTGAAAATATAAAAAAACAATTTATAAAATGACACCACAAATCTGTAAAATGCACATTAATATGTTTTACACTTCTACTATGATTAACACATCATATGACATGATTAAAACAGCAAAACAACCATTAAAAATAGATCTTTCGAATTTTCAAAAAAAGGGCCAAAATAAATGCGTAAATAAAAAAAATATAAAAAATATATAAAATGGCACCCCAAATTTGTAAAATGCACATTAACATGTTCTACTATGATTAACACATCATATGACATGATTAAAACAGCAAAACAACCCTTAAAAATTGATTTTTCGAATTAAAAAAAAAAAGGGTCAAAATTCATGTGTAAATAGAAAAAAAATATAAAAAAATATAAAATGGCACTCCAAATCTGTAAAATGCACATTAATATGTTCTACTATGATTAACACATCATATGGCATCATTAAAACAGCAAAAGAATCATTAAAAAATGATTTTTCAAATTTTCAAAAAAAGGGCCAAAATAAATGCGTAAATAGAAAAAAAATATAAAAAAATATAAAATGACACCCCAATTCTGTAAAATGCACATTAACATGTTCTACTATGATTAACACATCATATGGCATCATTAAAACAGCAAAAGAATCATTAAAAAATGATTTTTCAAATTTTCAAAAAAAGGGCCAAAATAAATGCGTATATAGAAAAAAAATATAAAAAAATATAAAATGACACCTCAATTCTGTAAAATGCACATTAACATGTTCTACTATGATTAACACATCATATGGCATCATTAAAACAGCAAAAGAATCATTAAAAAATGATTTTTCAAATTTTCAAAAAAAGGGCCAAAATAAATGCGTAAATAGAAAAAAAATATAAAAAAATATAAAATGACACCCCAATTCTGTAAAATGCACATTAACATGTTCTGCTATGATTAACACATCATATGGCATCATTAAAACAACAAAAGAATCATTAAAAAATGATTTTTCAAATTTTTAAAAAAAGGGCCAAAATAAATGCGTAAATAGAAAAAAATATAAAAAAATATAAAATGACACCCCAATTCTGTAAAATGCACATTAATATGTTCTACTATGATTAACACATCATATGACGTGATTAAAACAGCAAAACAACCCTTAAAAATTGATTTTTCGAATTTAAAAAAAAATGGTCAAAATTCATGCGTAAATAGAAAAAAAATATAAAATGGCACCCCAAATCTGTAAAATGCACATTAATATGTTCTACTATGATTAACACATCATGTGACATGATTAAAACAGCAAAAGAATTGTTAAAAAATGATTTTTTGAATTTAAAAAAAAAGGGTCAAAATTCATGCGTAAATAGAAAAAAAATATAAAAAAATATTAAATGGCACTCCAAATCTGTAAAATGCACATTAATATGTTCTACTATGATTAACACATCATATGGCATGATTAGAACAGCAAAACAACTATTAAAAATTGATTTTTCGAATTTTAAAAAAAGGGGCCAAAATTCATGCGTAAATAAAAAAAATATAAAAAAAATATTAAATGACACCCCAAATCTGTAAAATGCACATTATCATGTTGTACTATGATTAACACATCATATGACATGATTAAAACAGTAAAACATATTAAAAAAAAATAAATACCTAATTTTGACGAATTTCTGAAAAATAGCCCACCGAGCTTTGATTCAACCAAATCCGTAATATAACGTGTTTTTGTCCCAAATAACCAGCCAAGGTTGGTCGAAATTACTATTAGAAGGTATGAAAAACAGTTTGGAAGCAAGAATTTTGGAAAAAACAGCAAAAAAAGTCCTTAAAACGAAAACAAAAGGAGTCGTTTTCTGACCGTTACGCTGGACCGTTACGCTGACCGTTACGGTTGACCGTTACGGACCGATACGGGCACAAAAAAACGTAACGGCCGATACGACCCCGTATCGCGTATCGGCCATTACGGTTTCCGTTACGTATCGGCCGATACGGCCGATACGTAACCGATACGGGACACCTTGTCTGGAAGTTATTCATGCCCTTATTCATGTGAAGCGTCTAATTAATCCATCAAGTGGGCCCCATTGTATAGATGCCCTGGCAAAAATTTGGCTGGTCGGTTATCAGTTGGAACTTGTTATACAAGAGATAAAAAGCTAACTTGTCTCTCTCTCTCTTTTTTTTTTTTAAAGCACGGATATCATTAAAAGAAGAAAAGAAAACAGCGGCTGCCGAGATGGCAGGGAGGGCAAGAAAGAAAACCAAAAAAAGGAAAGCAGAGGTCGCAGCCTACTGCACAAGGAACATAAAATTAAAATCCTTGAGATAAGAGATATTAGCAGCCCATTCCACAATAAGGTTCTTCGCCCTGTTTCCCACTTCTGTAGGCGACGCTTGAGAGTTGTTGAAGCATCTATTATTCCTTTCAATCCAAACCGTCCACCAAATTGCAATGAGAGCCATTCTCCAAACCCGCTATCTAATTTTCCCCAGTTTACAGCCATGCCAGGGAGACAGAAGCTGACTTGCAGTTGCCGGCACACATCCGCTGACGTTGAATCTTGCCCAAAAATCGGCCCAGATGTGGGATGTAAAGGAACAGTGGACTAGAAGATGGTGGATGGTTTCCTCATTCTTCATACAACAGAGACAGATATTAGGAAGCTGCATCCCTTTTTTTTTTCAGGTTGTCAATCGTTAGTAACCGGTTTTTGGACGCTAGCTAAGAGAAGCAGATATATTTGGGTGGAATAGGATACTTCCAAATGTAAGGGGAGTCGAAAGGAGGATGAGAAAGAGTTGGAGCGATAACTGCATACAGGGATTTCACCGAGAATTGAGAAATTTTCTCCTTCCAGATAATTCTGTCTTGCTCCTTCGGGATTGGGTTTACAGGAGATAAGCTCCCAAGTAACCCAACATATTCACTGATCTCTCTTTCAGTAAGATTTCTGCGACAGGGAATGTCCCACACAATACCGGATTCAGAAATGGTGTAGAAATCGACAATTGGGCCATTTTTAATAGCCGCCAGACGATATATATTAGGGAATCTGTTCTTCAGACTCAAGTCCCCCACCCAGCAGTCCTCCTAGAATCGAATGACAGCACCATTTCCTATGTCAAAACCCACGTTCTCCACAACAGGCCTTTTGGCTTGAAGGATGCCTCTCCAAATATGCGAAGCTCTATAAGATGTGGAGTCTTTAGTCCACCAACCCCCCTGCGAAATACCATATTTGCCTTTGACAATTTTGCTCCATAAAGCCTCAGGTTCCGTGGTCAGCCTCCACGACCATTTTCCAAGAAGGGCTTGATTCATGACTTTCAGGTTTTTTATACTCGCTCCTCCATCTCGAAAGTGGGTGCGGACCACTTTCCAGTCCAGAAGATGGAATTTGTTCTGGTAATCCTTGCCATTCCAAAGAAAATTCCTTCTCAACTTGTCAATCCGGCGCTGTATAGAATTAGGGCAACGGATCAGGGACAAAGTAGATAGAGATGTTCGAAAGGGCGGCTTTAATAAGGGTGAGTCTCCCCCCCATGGACAGGTATCTGCATTTCCACGTGGCCAGCATCTTATGGAATTTATCCACCACCCTATCCCACATAGATAAAGGAGGGGAACCTAGAGTGAGCGGCAGCCCCACAAACGTCGTCGGAAACGAAGCGGCTTTACATCCCAATGAATCAGTGAACATAGAGAGATCACGATCCGCGAGATTCACCCCAAAAACTTTTGACTTAGACATGTTAATCCTCAAACCTGAAACCGCCTCGAAGCATCTAAGAGTTGTTTGAAGGTTGAGAATATGATCGGAATCTGCTTCAATCATAATGAGCGTGTCATCTGCAAATTGGATATGGGAGATTGGCGTGGGAACTCCAGGCATAGAGATCCCACGGAACAGGTTACCGCTCTGTCCCATAAGCAACATTTGGGAGAGGGCCTCTCCGACTAAGAGAAAGAGGAGGAGAAAGGGGGTCACCCTGCCGCAGTCCCCTGCTGTTGGGGAAAAAACCTTGTGGCACCCCATTAATAAGGATGGAGAAACGAGTCGATTGAATGCAAGATTTGATCCAGTTCCTCCATTTTTCTCCAAATCCCATACGACGAAACGTGTAATGTAAGAAACCCCAGTCCACATGGTCGTACGCCTTCTCAATGTCAAGCTTACAAAAAATGTTTTTCTTTCCCGAACTGTGACAAGAATGGAGGACTTCATTCGCTATGAGAGCTCCATAGATTATCCGTCTCCCCCTTATAAATGCATTCTGGTACTTGGAAATGATGGTCCCCATAACAGAGGAGAGCCTGGTGGATAAAACTTTAGCCAGAATTTTATACAGGCTTCCTATCAAGCTGATGGGCCTGAAATCTGAGAAAACCGAAGCGCCTGCAACTTTGGGGATGAGGGTAATGAAGGAGGCTCCTATTTCCTTAGAAATTCTTCCCCGATTATAGAATTCCCTAAGAAAATTCATGACATCCGCGCGAACAGTGTCCCAGAAGCATTGGAAAAACCTGATAGGAAATCCATCAGGGCCCGGGGATTTGTCTCCTTCCAACGCATCAATAGCCGCTTTAACTTCCTCATCCGAAAAAGGGCGTTCTAAAGTTTCTGCTTCCGTACTTTGGAGGGAACGGAAAGGGATGCCATCCAGACGAGGTCTGGACCATCCTTCAGCTGATAAGAGACGTTTAAAATGGGACACTGCCGCTTCAGATATCTCATCTTTGTCTTCAAGCTGCCTCCCTTCCACTGAAATGGAGTAAATGGCCTTAGCTCTGGCCCTCATAGTAGCTAGTCTGTGGAAATACCTAGTGTTTCGATCACCTTCCGATATCCATCTGGATCTTGATTTAAGCTTCCAAGATTGTTCATCTTCGATAGCCCTGGACGACAAATCCTGAATGATTTAAATGCGCTTGGCCAACATCGCATCTGAGAGATCTTTTCCTTCGATAGCTGTTTCGATTTGGCGTAGCTCATAATATAATGCTTCGGTCTCGAGCTCCCTTTTCTGAAACTCTGCCTCCTTCCACTCTTTGATCTTTTCTTTAAGGTATCTGAGTTTGCAGAGGAGTCTGTGACCTGCGAAACCCGTCACCTGGAATGATGACCACCAGTCCTTCACTTTCTAATTAAAGCCTTCAATTCGGAGCCAAGCGGAGTTGAATTTGAAAGGTTTAGGGCCCCAATTAGCATCGGCCATCGAGAGGAGAATCGGGCAGTGATCAGACGTTGATCTTAGGAGGGCGAACTAATGCACTGTAGGGAAAGTCTCAACCCATTCCGAAGATAGAAGGAATCTGTCTAGCCGCGACTGAATCTGAGCTTTCCGGCCATTGGTCCAAGTAAATTTAGCACCGGACAAAGGGAGATCGACCAGTTCCTGCTCCTGTATCCAATCCGAGAAGGCTTGCATAGCGAGAGTAGACTTCCTTTTCCGAGAGTGTTCCTCCGCAAAACGAATGACATTGAAGTCACCTACGACACAACAAGGACCTGAGAAAGACTGTTTAATGGCGGATAGCTCGTCCCAAAAGTTTTTCCTGAAATAGTCATCGTTAGGACCATAGACAGAGATTAAAATACAGCGAAAAGAAGAGGACTTATCTTGAAGGACCACTGCTTTCGAGAAGTTCCCAGACAAAGAAAATTGGATGTCCCACTTGGAGGATCTCCAGGCGATTAAGATGCCTCCTGAAGATCCCTTGGCGTCTAAAGAAACGAAGTCGGCATCAGGGAAACCCCACAGCGTTGTCAGAAGTTTGGCGGAGAAGGAAGGAACTTTTGTTTCCTGAAAACAAATAACATCTGGGTTCTTTCTCCTGACTGATCTTTTGATCAGAGCCCGCTTCTGTTTGGAGCCTACGCCCCTTACGTTCCAGGATAATATAATCATTGGGAAACAAGGCTGCCCCGAGTACTCATACGCCTATTTCGCACATCGGATGTGGAAGCTGAGTTCGGAGAGGGCTGAAGTCTTAGGAGCTCACGATTACTAGCAGATCGGTTAACTTGGTTGGTCGGGATCTTTGATGGAGGCCTGGGTCTTCCCCTATTCTCTATGAATTGGAAGAGTTCGGTGTAGTCTTCAGCTCTATTGCCAAACGACAGTCCCAGAGAGCGACCAACGCTGCCAACCGCATCCCTTATCCATTTTTTGTTCCGAATTTTATCGAATAATTCCTCTTTGCTCGAGTCTGCCAACGGCCCTTCAACCGGTAGGTGACGATGTTGTTGTGGGAGCTCCACGCACATTTGAAGAGGCTCAGCCATAAAAACTTCACTTGGAATCTCTTCTTGAAAGAGGGTTAGAGGGCCTAGATCTGCCCAATCTCTGCTCTGGGATGCAGAGTCGACAGGAGATGAAGGAACAGAAGAAGTAGAATGGGATTCAGATATAAGATAATTAGATCTGTCACCCATAGACATGTCTTCGACTAGCGCCAGATGATGGGGAGCACGGTGGGGGTGATTAGGATCGGGTAGGAGAGGTCGGGTTCGATCAGCGGCTTGGAGAGTGGGTAATAGAGAGTTGGGAACAGGGTGGATGGGGACTGGATCAGTTATTTGGATGGGTCCCCATTTACGAGGACAGAGTCGGATACTGGTTGAATACTGGCCCGGTTCAACTGGCCCCAAATCAACTAATGAGGTGAGCCTAGGTGCGCGTACGTTATCCTCAGTTGGGCGGGAAAGGCGGTCGTCGATGTGGCGCGAGGGGGACACGCGTCGAGATCCCGACGAGGCCACCACACTGACACAGCTAGCATTTGTGTTGCTGTGGTACATGAGTCGGCGTGGCTGTATCAGCGCCGTTCGTAAGGGAGAAAGCGTCTCCCTCCTCGACTCTCCCGCTTGAAGGACACGTGGTGAGCTGTTATTGGCATGCGAGATCTCAACTCCGCCTTCAGAAAGTTCGTTAGACAGGCGTGACCCGCTCGCAGAGGGGATAGCGCCACGTCTCTCTTGAGACGTCAGGTCTCTGACATGCTTAGTGACAGGTAGTGATGGCGAAGTAGACTGAATGAGCTGTAGTCCGCTGGAGTAGGGTTCTTGTACTCCTTCATCCATCGAGCTCCTCTGAGGCTGCCTCTGAACAGGAGACTCAATTTCCTTAGATCTCCAAACATCACCCCACCGAGGTTGGATGGAATTCGGATGTTCTCTGAAGACCGGTAGCAAAATCACTCGATTGTCGACGTTGACATGGATGTGGGCCGGAAGGGGGGAGCCTTTCTTTCTTCGCACCCGTGCTTTGATCACCCCGAGCTCCACTCCCAGCTGTGTCTTTGAGTCGATTTCAAGGATAAAGCCAAGGCAAGAAGTTACTTTAATGAGGAACTCATCATACCAGCACTCCATTGGGATGTCCCAAATGTGGACCCAGATATTCTCCTTGCCTTCCCAGGGAACGATTTTACTTACCGAACCTGAAGCATGCAGTTGGCCCGCCATTGTTAACATCTCAGGGTTTAGGCCTGGACAAACTCTGACCCAAAGGGCGTTATACCCTAATGGTTTAATATCAGAGTTTCCGTATTGACAACCAGTGGTTTCTCTGATCCAAGCTCTCACAGCCGATATGGATGCATCTTCTCGTGTCAAGATCACCACCGTTTTAGCTAACTCAGCGCTCTTTTTGTCGAATATCTCTTGATCAACTTTAACCGTATACTCCGATTCATCTTCCTTGCCTTTGGTAGGAGGTGGATTAGGTCAGTTCTTGACAGAAAGGTCCTCGCTTAGTTCGACAGGATTGGCGTCCTTGGGGTTTAAGGTAAGAGCGTCACTGTAAGAGAGGTCTCCCGACCGAACACGAGTCGGGACAACGGCTTCAGACAGGCTTGAGGGATGGTTAGGAGGTTTCGGAAAGGGAGGGGAGGTTCGTTTTTTGCTAGGGAAGGAGGGTAAAGTTTCTGGACCGAAGCGAGCACGCTACACCAACAATTTCTTGCCCCCGTAATTGACTCCGTGCAACATGGCCACCGCCCTGGCCAATTCATCTTCACTACCCATTCGAACCAGAGCAAAACCGCGATATGCTCCACTCTCTCTGTCTTTAGGCATGACGACATCCATGACTGCTCCCGCCCGCCCGAAGATTTTTTCAATGTTGATGGGTAACCATGCATGAGGATAACCTCTAACATAGAGAGTAGGATAGGAAGAGTATTTGCTGCGGCTTCCTCCCAGAGAGGCGGTTCTCCTTCTTCTTGATTCCACCGAGATCCATTCCCCATTATCTTTACCCGGATCACCTACAGGATCTTTACCTTTCGTAGAGGTGGCTGCTTCAGCTTCTTTTCCGGCCGTCAGCTTCCATTTGTCTCTTGGATTGGAGTAATTAGAATACCTGGGTATTCTAGTACCCACTACCCTCATGATTCCAATGTTTGGAATATGATGGGTATTGAAAATCCTGACAATTTAAATGCCTACCAGGTATTGCAATGCCCAACAAATGGGCATTTTTTATTTCGAAAAAAATGCTGGAATTTCACTCCAATACCCACCAAGGATTCCCCAAATCCTGCCTTAGGTCAAAGCTATTTTTTTTTTGTTGTTGTTGTTGTTGTTGTTTTTTGTTTTCAGAGGGATGGGCAATGAAAGGAGTAGGGCAGACATGATGGAGGATTTAAATCATTGATGGCACCATTGTATTATGGTCAATATGGAGTATGAACCATCCATTTTCCTTGCGATTGATTGGAAGGCTAGGATCAGTCATCCAAGTGATTTTTTTGAGGAATGGACAATCAAAGGTGAGGCAAAAGAAGAAAAGAAAAGAAAAGAAAAGAAAAGAAAAGGCGACACACATGATGGATCTCTAGATCAATTAGCAAACCATTTTTAGCATGATTGATATGGATCGTTCATTTTCGTAGTTGTTACGTGCAGGTTACGATCTTCTGACCAAAGTGATTTTTGAGAGGGATGGGCAATCAAGGGTGGGGTTCACATGGTCGATGTCATAGATCAGTGGTCTACATGGTCGGTGTCATAGATCAGTGGTCTATATGGTCGGTGTCATAGATCAATTATTGATTTTCCTAGGTGTTACTTCTAGGTCACGATCATCCGACTGAATTGATTTTTGAGAGAGATGGACAAACAAGGGTGGGGTCTACATGGTCGGTGGCATAGATCAGTGGTAAACAACATTTGTAGTATGGTCAATATGGACCGCCAATTTTCATAGGCATTGATTGGAGGATTAAGATCATTCAACCAAAGTGGTTTTCTGAGAGGGGTGGGCAATTAATGGTGGTACCCAAATAATGGATGGTCTAGATCAAATGATCATACCATTTTTAGTGGGATCAATGTGGCCATTCATTTTCCTAGGCATTAATTGGAACTTATGATCATCCAGTCAAACTGATTTTTCGAAAAGGATGGGCAATCAAGAGGGACCCACATGATTGGTGTGATTAATATGGGTGTCCATTTCACTAACCATTGCATGGGCAGCTAGGATTTTCCAGTACTAGTGTTATTTATTTTTTTATTTATTTATTTTTTTTAATTTTTAAATCTAAAATTTTAAACAGGATGTGTGATCAAAGGTGAGAACCACATGTTAGCCTCAATCAATGATCAGACCATAGCATGATCAGTATAAGCTGTTCGTTTCTGTTACCATTATGGATCACACGTGTAAGCAACATCCAATCCATTCATCAATTTGATCTCCTGATATACAGTCGATATTGAGAGTTATAGTTGATTAGGTGATAGAGTGGGCCACACTTGTTTGTTTAAATAGGATGCTTTTTTAATACATAAACAGTACACCACACGATTCCCAACTTGTGAGCCAACCAAACACAGGCATTATAATTTCTGGGAATCACATGCCTATTACAGGAAGTTGCTTGAACAGAAATTATAATTGCCAACAGTTAAACTACCTAGGCATTGCAATACCTGGCAATTGAAATATCTGCTCCATCCAAATGCCCCATTCTCGCAACCCCTACAAGAATTTGGTTCTGCTGATCATTTGTTTCGTACAATGGCCCACCCCATGTGTGGACTGGCCTGATTTTTGGTCCAGCTCATCTACAGTGTGGTCCACCTGATGGGTGGATTGGATGCTTCATGCATGTGCCACACTGGCACATGGATGCATGCATGGGGAGTGTACAGCACATGAGTGAAACCTGCAATGTACTAATGCAGAGTAGTCATTTGTCAGCAGGTAGATGAAATCCTTGATCTTTTAGAATTCACATTGACTGTTTGTGCTGCAAGGATTGAATATTGACTGTTTGTATTGTGAGGATTGAATCTATGTTATGCATTGCAGCACGTACTGGAAATCTGAGGATGAAGTTGCGATGCCCGGTCTTGGTGGGGAAGCTGATACTTATCCATACGTCGCCTTCACAATCAACCTCATCTGATCTGAATCAAAATCCCAGCTCGATCTGTTTAATTTGTGAGTTCGATGATTTACTCTTATCCTGCAATAATACGATGAATGGGATTAGAAAACTCTGTACACTGTATATTAGTATACTCTATGCCCCGATTCTTTCGTAGTTCATCTCTATATGTATCTTGGACTATCTCGATCTGTCCGATGATTTTGATTGGAGTGATTCCCCCCCAGAAAAGTTCAGATCATTGTAATTCAGTCTGTTTATTCTAAAAAAATCTTATGATCCTTAAATCCGAGGGACAGGCTGGTCCCATTGTTCTGTGATCTGATGGGACTTGGCCATGGCTGGAAGATGTCCCCAAAATCCTCTGGTTTTCAGCTTGCTGCAAATGGGTTCCATTAAGCTGAGATTGGTCTGCAGTTGATGAACCACCCATGGGCTGCACCGGGGCTTTGTGGCGGACGCGACGGTTAGTACCTTTCTCTCTCCCCCCCCTCTTCAAAAGTCAATTATATAGCATATTCGTGAAATGAGTAATGATAACTAGCCACGAGAGATTGAACAGGTGATTTGTGGCACACAAGCCAACTTCGCACACCCGTACAAGATCCAGCCCATTCGTTAAGTGGGTTAAGTGTGACTGTGAACGTGCTCTGGAGCATTAATCAGGGTGGAACTGCTAGTCAGGTGGGAATGGGATAAGCTAGTACGAGGAAAATGGATGGTTGGTAGCATAGAGCCGCACCTCGTACATGGCCCCATTCGCGCATGTGTGCCCCAATTCAGCTGTTCAATCTTTTCACTGTCCTCCCTCCACATAAAATCTGTCATCTGAATTGTTATGGTGGGTGGGAGACCGAATGTACAGTGACACTAACCAGACGCTGGCCCATATCTGTCAGTGTCTATCAACCAAGAGATCAAATATGTAAAGAGGAGAAAGCTCCTCACTGGACCGGCCACGCCTGACATTGAAAAAAAACAAACTCGTTAATGCACCCAACAAAGTCGAAAGCTAGAGCTGTACATGAGCCGAACCGAACGGAGTTTGACCCAAGTTTAGTTTAGCTTGTTTATGTGACACTCCCTATTCGAGCTTTAGACGAGCCGAGCTTTGAACCTATCCCTACTGTTTGAGTTTGGTTTGGTCTAGATTATACCAGCTTGGTTTGGTTTAATCCAAATATCCGAGTTGAACTGAGCGAGCCAAGTTCGAGGCTAGCTCATTTAAAAAAAAATTTAAAATAAATAATATACATGATATGAGTTTTTTTTAATACAAAGATAACACTATGAAATAACATTAAAAAAGACGTACAAAAGTAACAGTTCTAAAAAATAATAACGTAAAGTTTAATATCCTCTACAGGAAGATAATAATGAACAAAATGTTTTTAGGCCCACCAACCAATTTGAATCCCACTTTAATGTACAGAGTAAACTTTGTGGGCCCATCGTCATGTATATGTATTATCATGCTGTCCATCTCTTTTTACATATCATTTTAGGACATCATCCAAAATTAAATCATATCCAAAACTCAAGTGGACCAAACCATAGGAAACAATATGCATTCAAGCACTATTATGTATTATCAACGTCATCATGTATATATATTATCCATTCCGTCCATCCATTTTTAGATATCATTTTAGTAGATGATCCAAAAATTGAATCATATCCAAAGCTTAAGCGGATCACACCATAGAAACAGTGCGCATACAATCTATGAGCCGAATCAAGCTGAATCAAGCCAAGCTGGGAGCTGACCCGAACCGGTACTGTTCTAGTTTGAGCTTGGTTTGTTTTCTTAAAGCAGCTTGACTCGGTGTGGGGCCCTAAAAGTGAGTGTCAGATGAATTCCATCAATCAATTGGGTCTGAAATTCTGGGACATGATTGAGTCCTGTCAGTCAGGAAATGGGTCGGAGTCCATGATGCTCTGGCTCATGGCTCCACACCGATAGAGCTTGTTCAGGATCGGGCCTAAAATTCTAGCCTGCATCACATGACTGGTCTGGATTCTTCCTCCATCGTTTCAGGGGAGTGGATTAGGTGTTACCCTACCCCCTGACTGTCAGATTGGGGACCGGATTACCGTGGGCCCCTCCTTGATGATGTGTTGTATATCCACACCGTCAATCTGCATTTCCAGCCCATTTTAGTGTGTGCTCCAATAACTAATCAGATCAAATTCGCAGTTGGACCACACCACAGGAAACAGTGGGGATTGAACGGCCACCATTAAAAACTTCCCAGGGCCCACGGTAAGCAGATCCTTAATGTTTATTTGCCATCCAACCTGTTGATAAGGTCAATCAAAGCTCGATAAAGGTAAAATACAAAGATCAGCTTGATCCAATGGTGTGGTCCACTTTTTAATTCTCATTCACCACATTTTCCAATGGTGTGGTCCACCGGATATTTGGATCTCCTTAATTTTGGGGATGACGTCCTAAAATGAGCTGGAAAAACGGATGGGCGGCATGGATATACAACATATTCATCAAGGTGCGCTCCACACGGTAAGGGTAACACCGGATAAAACCTAATCCGCTTCACAGGTCGAGTAGGTACTCAATCCTTCTCTGACAGGCATTTGCATGCCAATGATATGCCGCCACGTTAGAGATTTGCTGCCACGTCAGCTTAACAATGGTAAAACCTAATCCGCTCGGATTGTTTAGAAACTCAAAAGCTTGAGTTGCTTGAGAAGAAAGTCTCTTGAGTTCTTACCAAACTAATATTAATATTTAAAACATAAAAATATCTGAAATTTTTATATGAAAAACTAACCAAACGCTATTTTAAATCTCTTTTCTGAGTTTCCTCACATCATTTTAAAGTATCATCCTAAAAATGAAGCAGATCAATGCTCATGTGGACCACACCAAATAGTAAGCTTGGATGGTATTAAATGCAAGAGTCATATGTGGTATGGCCCACTTGAGCGTTGGATCTGCCTCAGTTTTGGGATCTTACCTTAGAATGGTTTGAGAAAAGGTATGGACGGCGTGGATATACAGATACATCACGGTGGATCCCACGCAGATCTGCCCGTCCGTGGCTAGAGAGGGGAGTGGATCGCGGACGCGGATTTCCTGCGAAAAGCCTTTCGTAGGAAGTTTCTGCCCAAGATTCTGTGTGGGGCTCACTACAATGTTTGTGAGAAAGCCACTCCGTCCATCCGTTTTTCGAGTTCATTTTAGTACATGCGACCAAAAATGAGGAGGATCAAAAACTCAAGTGGGCCACACGAGAGGAAACAGTGGGGATTTAGTGACCACCGTTGATACATTTATATGGCCACAAAAGTTTTTTATCGGTTTAATTTCTTGGTCTTTTCACTTCATCTCGGTGAAAATGACCTTAAAAACGGTTTGGATGGAATATAAACATCAAGGTGGATCCTGGGAAGGTTTCAACAGTAGGAATTCCTTTCCCCGCTGTTTTCATCTAGTATGGTTCACTTGAGTTTTGGATCCTAATCATTTTCGGTCTCATGTCCTAAAATGAGCTTAAAAAATGGATGAACTGATTGGATTTCTAACAAACATCACAGTGGGCCCCATCCAAAATCCTTGCGCAGGAACTTCCTGCGAAAGGCTCTGTGGAGTCCACCGTGATGTAACTGTTTTATCCCACCGTGATGTAACTGTTTTACCCCCCGGGACGGTAATCCGTCCGGGCAGGGCTCTGTGGAGTCCACCGTGATGTAACTGTTTTATCCCGCCGTCCAACCATTTTTTCAGAAAATTTTAATATGTGATCCAAAAAATGAGGCAGGTCTAAGGCTTGATGGACCACAACCATTTTTTCAGAAAATTTTAATATGTGATCCAAAAAATGAGGCAGGTCTAAGGCTTGAGTGGACCACACCAAAGGAACCTGCACTGATATGACACCCACCGTTGAAACATTTCTAAGGGCCCACGTCATGTTTTTTTTATACCATAAAACCTATTCATAAGGTCACGTAGACGTGGATGAAGTGAAAACACAAATATCAGCTTGATCCGAAACTTCTCTGGCTCCCAAGAAGCTTTTAATGGTGGAAGTTCAATCCCCACTTTGTAGTCCACTTAATCCTTGGACCTGCCTCATTTTTTGGTTCATATATTAAAATTTTCTGAAAAAATCGTTGGACGGCAGGATGAAACAGTTACATCACGGTGGGCTCCACAGAGCCATGCCCGGACGGATTACCGTCCGGGCGGGGGTAGGACGCAATCCGCGTCCAGATAAAGGAGGGTTGCATGCATGTGTATACTCCTGCAAAAATTCATTGATGCAAGCAGTTGGGAAGTAGAATCTCTTGTCCTGGGCTACAAGCACGGCATAGTCGGATGGCAATCCAGACCGTCCAAATGATCTATCCACACCCCAACCGCGATGTCTCTGTGATATCCACGCCATCCATGAGTTGTGAGAGGTCATGTTACGATGTGAGCTTAAAAATTAATTAGGTTCAAAACTAAGGTTGGCCACACCGCAGGAAACAATGGAGATGGACGGTTGTAGACGCCCACCATCGATACCTTCTTGCACCGAAGGTGATGTTTTTGTACCATCCAAGCCTTTCATAAGGTGATTCCCACCAGGATGAGGGGAAAACACAACATCATCCAGATGAAAAACATAGGCAGGTCCCACAAAGGTTTCAATGGCGGATGCCCCCATCCTGACCGTTTCCTATGGTGTGGTCCACTTTAGTATTTTAATCTGCCTTAAACATGAGCTAACGCAGCTGATAGAGGGAGTGGATGTTAAAAAAACATCACGTGGGCCCCACAAAGGTTTTTTGTTGCACTGGCTCCCTGCGACAAAACTGTTGTAGGAAACATGCATGCATCCCATCAGCTCTGGATTGATTGACTACCATCTAGAAATAATCTTGATTGGACGATCCTAACCATCTAAGAGAGAGGTTTTTCTCACTAACGGTGAGCCGTTACCTTTATAGTGTCCAGTGGACCGTAGATCAATGTATGTTACATATGCGGTGACAAGTTCACCACCAATCATTGGGTCCTACTTTGAGGCCATGGCCCATTTAACCAACGGTCTAGATCGGTCTGCAAGTGCACTGATTAGGTGATAGAGATCAAGTATACACCGAGTATTGGTGTATACTGTATAGTTTGTTATCAAGATCACAGCTCAATGTTTGGCTGTCTCCTCGTTCAAATCAACTAGTGATAGCTAATGAAAATTAAGAGCATTTAAAGCTCATTCCATATCAACCGTCGACAAAACGGGCCCACCAATTCCTGTTACAACGATCAGGAGTCTTTTCCATGAGCATGATGAGTGGGCAGATGCATTAAATACACTACAACCCAATACCAAGTTGCACCTTGTAATAATTCTGCTATGTCTACTACAAGCCCGATTATTCAAAGGTCTGTGTATGTGAGCCGTTGGTTTTTGGGACATTTAAATGGGTGCTAGGTTTGTAGGGTTAAAAGAAATAAACTAATTCCAATAAAAATTGTCATTCAAAGTGCGTATCATAAAACAACGTAACTTTTAATCCATGCATTATTATGATACATATATGTTGAGGTCAAAATCTGGATCGCCCTTTGCTTCGTGCGATGCTCCTCAGATGGACCCTGGTCCCGCACAAAGGGTGAACAAAGGAGACTCTGGTTAAGCTGAGGGACCCTCCGATGCCTAAGTTAGGTCAAGGGAATCGGGGTCTTAGTTGTAGGGTGGAGGGAGAATGCGAAATATTGCGTACCTGTAGCAATGGGGTCCCTATGTATTTATACCTGACTGTCGAATGGTCCGGATCCGTTAATCATGGCATGATTTGCTCAATCAGGGAGATTTTCGGATCGTGGAGATACTATACACAATCCAAGGATCATGTACCATATCATGCGCATCTATGAGCGAAATAACCGGCCACGTCCACGTTTGGTAGTTTCTAATCATGGCTCGTGAAGTGCCTGCCTCGAGAGCCAACCTTGGCTCGGTCCCTTAGGCACATATAGAGCTAGGCAACGGTCCGAGTCTGATCGGATTTCAACAGATCCGACCAGATTTGAAATTCAGGTGGCCTAATCCGAATCCGATCAGATCCGGTGCCGGATTCTGGTCACCTGACCCAATCCGATCCTAACGGTAGATTGGATGACCGATCCGTGACCGATCTTTTTTTTTTTTTTTTTTCCTTTTTTTTTTTCCGTCTTTTCTTTTCTTCTCTTTTTCTCTCTCTCCTCTTCCTTGCAGGGGATGGCGGTGGCTCTTTTGCCGGACGGAAACCAGTCGGCGGTTGATCTCTCTCCCTAACTCTCTTTCTTTTTCCCACGTTTCTCTTTAATTTTTCTTTCTTTCTTTGATTTTCTTCCTCCCTTACCGTCGGACGGAATATGATTTTCCATACTTTTCTTGCGCAAGGCAGTCTCCAACAGAGAATCGTCTCTTTCTTCTCCGTCTGTCAAAAAATACAAAGCTTTCGTTAGCTGGAAAGGGAGAAAGAGAAGCTTCAACAGCGTCTATTCGGATTTCGGTTTGGGTCGGTCGGTTTTACTGCTTATCCGAATCTGATCCGAACTACATTCGGATCTGCCATTTTGTACCCGTACCTAACCGATCCAACCTACCGATCCTGTTCGGGGCGGATCGGGTTGGGGCGGATCGGGGCGGATCCGCCGGATCGGACCCATTTTGCACACCCCTAGGCACATAAAATCTCAGTCAGGGTGGTTATTAACCCTCGTCGAATAATGTCCGCACTTGTAATCCGAGTCGAGCTGATGAGCTTGGCTTATCGCCGGTTGCACATTCCGAGAGACCTCTTTCATGAGGTCCGAGGCGGGGCATCGTGTTTACTTTATCGAGTTAGAGTTTCCTCCTGATCGTTTCAGGGCTGAGGTGCATCTACGACTTACTCAGCCGCGGGCACCGCATGTAGTTATCAATCTGATGACATTAGTCTTCAGAATTACAAGGGGTTCGGATCTTCCCATAACAATATACAACTTATCGATCTTTATATAACGATACTTCCGGGGTCAACTGGCTGGATATGTTGGTGGAATTAACCCGTTTTGTAAAAAATAGCATGCCATTGGTTTAAAATTGTGATTTTAAGAAAAACAATATTATTTAAAAAATTTTCATTTATATTTATCTTTTTATCTTTGTAGTTTGAGGATTTTTATCTTTTTTTAAAAGTTAGTCATAATAATGTCGAGAAAGCTTCAATAAATTTTATTTAAATGTTTCTATTTTTGGCAAATTATTGTTTGAAGAGAGTTCTAATAATTTTGAATATTTTTGAATTAGGCTTTTTGAGTTTTCTTTATTAGTAGTGTAACTGAGAAATTATACATATATTATTCAATTAAGTTATATGAATTCTCTCTTATTTTTTATGGATTCAAGAATTATCTTTGTGGATTTAAGAATTTAATTAGCTGAGGAAGACAATGATCTTCTTTTTCTTTATTACATGCTCTGCCCCACATCAGATTTAAGCCATGTATGATTCTTTATAAAAAGGCTTGATCAAACTTCAATTATGGATTGCCAAGCACAATTACCAAAAATGAAAATTTTTGTAATCCGATGCTTAGATTGGATTCTTAAAAAAGGTATAATCAAAGGCTACCAAATGATAGGAACTTTTGTTATTGAGAAAGCGAATGATTTGATACTTTGGCAGTGTAGAAAGCTTGATATGCAATCACTCAAAAATTATACATGCCACATACACTAACTCAATTTAAATTGAGTAAATTTTGGCACTACTTATCTAATGGTCCCAAATTAAGTTAGTTGAACAATTCTAACCTCTGATTTGGTGGACCCTTGTTGGATGGGACCATTGGATATTTTTCATTTTTAACTATCCACTAAGGAACTGTTTGGATGCTTGTCAAAGGTTTAAGTAGTAAATTATTTATAAGTAAATAATTTACAGGTTTAAATCATTTATATCTTGTCTCGTTGGACTGTAACCTGTAAATGATTGCCAGTGTTCCAAAATATAGTGATTAGGTTGTAAATGGAGAGCATGTAAATGAAAATTATAACTTTTTGTCCGTAAATCAAATGGGACTGAAAACGCCCGTAAATCATTTACAAGCATTTATCAGCATCCAAACAAAGACTCTTAGCCATTTACCTACAAATCATTTACAATTAGATCTATCTATAGAGATCCAAACAACTCTTTAAGTCTCCAATATGATAATGGTACAGCTAAGCTAGGACCATAATCGGTCAGTTTAATTCGCATTGCTTATATTTCACCTATGCAATTTCTAAATAGTTCCTAAGTGCCTGAGTATCATCCACCAAAGCCTGCCAGAGTATTAAAGATTTTCCCATATTGAAAGGTGTATATGGGGGCCTTGATCCATCTTACTGTTCATCAGGCGCAACTGAAACAAAGGATTGAATTTGTGTAAAAAATGTTGAAGATCGAACGGTCCTAATTCTTGGATCAATAGGATACAAACATGAGGTAAAAAAAAAGAAGAAAAATAAAACAAAAAACTCAGCAACGATGAAAAATAATAGGCCAAAGAGATGTTGAGATCTTCATATCTGGAATATTCTTGGCCTTTCCCCATCCATGGTGGGGCCCTTCAGATCAATGGCCTATCTCACAAAACCAAGGGTCCCACATGGATCAATCCCATCCGTCAGAAAACTATACATGTCATGAGATTCTGGGCTACCAATCTACAGTAGTGGCCAATCAGAAACCATTCACCAAAGATCCACATTCTGGAAAATCTACGAAAGATTTCTCCACCAATGCTGTGGCTCAGATAAAAATTCAAGACCACCAAAAAATGGGCCCCATCTCAGCAAACCATACATTCCCTAAAGCACAGGAGCCAATAACTACAATCCAAAATGACCCATGTACAAGAAAAACAGATCTATCCATTGCCAAAACTCAAATAAAAATAGGTGGGCCCTATCTATTTTTGGACAGCCCATGCTTACCTACAAGAGATGTGGACACCATGACATTAAATCAGTGTCCCCTTCTCTATTTTTCTCTAACAACCTTCCTATTCCCACTAACCCCATGTCTTCCAGACAAGGAAGACATGGTGATTGATTTCTACACGTGCCCTGCCACGAGCCAATGCTCCTCCCGCCCACTCTAGTATGTAGAACTTGGCCCCACCAGCTTCTACCCCAGCCTACACCGCCTGGCAGTCTTGTCTGTGCTGGGCCCCTTGGCCCACCTTAGATTAGCTAATCAATGTGATTATCGGTTGTCCTTATCTCCTATCCCAAAAAACAATGGGAGACATAAGTATTCAAGTGTTTGTTGATATCATTTTCTTCTACGTAAGCTTATTCTACAATGTCTTGCATGGGCCCACCTGGGTCTGATCATGGCATCCAACCTGTACAGCACAGTCGTCCATCATGAAATTAGACGCCAAAAAATACCATAGATCGAATAATGATATGAGCTACCATGTGAATTTTAAGGTTTTTAGATAACTACCCATTATTTTCCATGACATGGCCCACCTAATATTGCATGAGTTTTTTTGGGTATACCATTATCATGATGTGCGAATGCGATGTACGGTTTAGATGGAATATACACAACAAGGTGGACCATACCATAAGAAACAATGGACAACCATAAAAAAACCCTTTCAATTGACTTTATAGTTTTAAAGTTTTCCAACTTTCATGGTGGAGTGACCCTACTTTACAGGTTCGATGCTTTAAACAGAAAGGTGCGGCCCACCCATGATAATGACAACTGTCTTGGATGAAGGGACACATAATCGCCGATGATGGTGTTTTTGGATATTTTTGTACGGTGGATTGATCCACATGCATGCACATCAATTGTATATATGGAATAACGTAGCTTTAAGTTAAATGGTCCAAGTCATGGGGCATGATGTAGATGGATAATCTAATGGACGGTTAAAACGAATCGAAAAATATCCGAAGGCCTGAATTTAACAAATTAATGCCGATTAATTAGGGCCATGATTGTCTAATTTTAGGTTTTGGGGTAATGGCCCATTTACAGATGGTCCATTACTTGATGGGTTGGATTGAGTTACATGTCTGCATGTGAGTGTCACTCTCATATACTGATAGGGAGAGATGGTTTTGCGTCTGTTGCGATCTATATTACAGTGTGCATCGCGGTTATTGGGGTCCACATTGTAAGTGATCTTTAGATCGGAGCCTTCTATCTTGTGGACTCTGTGATTTACAGGCCATAGGAAGGTTCTGTTGAAAGGATGATTGTATATATCTGTATAGGAAAATTTCAAGAAGTGAATAGAAAGCTTTCAATGGGTCTGATTTAAAGCTAAAAATCAAAGGATAGGATCATAGCTGAAGGGTAATTACCGGTAATTGAATTACTTATGGTAGTAAAGAAAAAATGGACGGTTAAAATCATCGAGCCATATTATCAAGTGGGCCCCAGCGGGTGGTGACAGACGCTAGACTCCAAGTCGCGACAGAGGCAAAACACATTGGTCAAACTGCGTTGAATTTGTTTTTTCAGTTGAAGCCATCTAAAGACCATGATGCCCATCCATGCATGTCGGCCCCCGGACATGGCCACGTTGGCTGATGCCACGTCAGCTTGTGCTTTTATTTTCATGCTAGAAGATGGATTGTGAACATGACGTGTCATTTGGGGCATGGACTGTTGCTGTCCCATGACATGGATGGGGAGATGTATATTTGAGGTTTGCTCAAATACATCTCATACGTATGGCAATAAGAAACATCGTGAATCTAACCGTTGGATTTTGTGCTTTTTTAAATGACACAAACGGTTTATTTGATAGAGATCTCCTTGGTTGAGATGCCCACAAGGAGAGTCTTAGATTGGATATTTCAAACCTTTGATTATACGAAGGTTACGAAGACCGTTCAAGCAAAGAGGCAAATTATCAAACGGTTGAAATAGTTCAATTTAGAATTTTTTTTATTTTTTTTATCAATAGTAAAAAGATGAGAATCGTCATTTGAACGGTTAGGATCATTGGAAAATGATATATATTCGAAGAATAAAGTCACAACGTGTGGTGTAATTCGTCCGGATGTATTGCAGCAAATCTCACATTTTAGCTATTGCACACGCTCGAGTGTACTCTCCTTACACGTGGAAGAGCTCACACGTGCATAAGATTAGAGCCTTTTCGTGCCATCTTTACCGTGTAGATTTCATGTATCAAAAAAAATCCAATCAAATACGATCATCAGTTGGGCCAGAAATGTACACAGAATTCGAACCATTGATCAACTTTTATTAACCGTTCATTTACTTTGAGAAGGTATGTGCCACCTGATGATCGTAATAAGATCTTTTTTCAAGATATAGGCTTTAAAACTGTTGGTTTCAATGACTAACGGCTCTGATATCATACACGTTTGGTTCATTTACACGTGTGAGGCGAGTACAATTAACATTCCTCATGCGAGTATGGTGCGTGTACCCGGTTGGGTATCATGGTTTGAAGGATCATGATGGGTGACACGGACATCCATCTATGGCAAACATCGATGTAGACAATGGATGGGTGCATGGACATGCCAAGAAAGACACATGGCTAGAAAATAGCACCCCACGTTGCAAAACTACAGATAGGTGGTCCCTGGATATCCGTCCCTTTTTACGGGCCCTTCTTTCTCTGACCGTCTGACGAGTCAACATGTGGCCACGTGGAAGGATCGTGACTATGAACTTGGTGGGCCCACTCCGATCTTGTAGTAAAAAGAAGGCACCCTTCGGATGATTGGTTATCACTATTTTGTTGGTCCACTCATAAACCAACGGTCGAGGTATTCCGATTCTAAATGAGGCCACTCTGGGCCCACTAGACGTGAATTGCTTTAACCATCCATGTGGTAACATGTACGGTGCAGATTGAGTGCAGAAACTCTGAAGGTTGATCGAACCATCCAACTACTGGCCATCAGATGAGCAACTAAAAGGAAATTAATAGGTTGTTCAAAGTCAATGGGCGAGATTAACTAGTTAAGACCGTTGGTTGGTGACCAAAACACTAGCCAGCTAGGTGGTGTTAAAGCTGTGGGTCCTACCATGATGTATATATTTTATCCATGCCATTCATTCATTTTTTTCGGCTCATTTTTGGGCGTGAACCCAGCAGATCTAGATCTTAAGTGGACCACGTGAAATGGTAGGAATGTCAAAGAAAATAGTAGAAATGTGGCCTACCCTAGAAACCTTCCTAGGGCGCATTATGAAGTTTATTTGCCATCCAACCTTTTCATAATCTTACACAGATCAAGATAAAAGGAAAACACAAATATCAACTTGGTTTAAAAATTTACGCGACTCCCAGAAGGTTTTCAGCTGTTAGTGTTTAATCGCCCCGGTTTCCTTTGGTGTGGTCAGCTAAAAGTTTAGATTTATTTAATTTTGAGATCATAACCTAAAATGAGCCAACAAAATGAATGAATAACATAGATAAAGCTCAACTTAAAATGGACTGGCAAAATAAATGGACAATATAAATAAAACACCTATGTCATGGTAGAGCCCACCGAGCTTTGACACCGGCTACCTGGATGGTGTGGGGTCATCATCCAAATCACATCCCATATTAAATGTATGAACCAAGCACTAGGCCCACAATTTAGACTTTCTAGATTGGCATTTATGCCCCATCCATGTGTTATCCATGTCCATTCATTCTACCACCTCATTAATGAAGTATATCCAAATCTTAAGTCGACCACACCATAAAAAACAGATGTGATTGACCACCCACTATTAAAAGCTTTTATCGCTGATTAGGTACATCCAAGTCTAAGGTGGACCACACCATAGAAAATACCAATGGTTGAACTGCAACCATTAAAATCTTCTTAGAGGTACGAAAGTTTTAGATAAGTTGGCATTTGTGTTTTTCCTTCCTCCACGTCTGCATTAAGCTGAGCAACAGGTTGGATTTAACTAAGCATTATAGTGGGATTTGAAAAGCGAGTTCAATCACCACTATGTCATATGGCGTGGTTTATATGAAGTTAGGATCTGTATATGAAGTTTGGATCTGTCTCATTTTTTAATTCATACTTCAAAATGCGTTGGCAAAATGGATAGATTACGGGATAAAAGGAATACGTTACTATGGGAAGTTGATTGGCTGGTGTACCATGCACCAGCTATATAGCTGCTGTAGGCACGTGTTGCGTGAAGATGAGCACTGACGCTCTTCGAGTTCCAAGTTATACTAACAGAACGGTTCAAAGGAGATCAAAGTTACATGGCCCCAAGTTGATGTGTTTATTATATCTGCACAGTTCATCTATTCTTAAAGATCATTTTAGAACATTATTCAAAAAGGGGACCACACCACAATAGCAGCGGAGATAATGATTTTCACTGTTAAAAAATTTGTAGGGCCCAGCATAATGTTTATTTTCTATCCAAACTGTTTATAAGGTCGCAAAGACATGTACGACGAGGATTTTTTTTTTTTTTTTTCATATTGATCAAAAACTTCTGACCCTAAAAAGGGTTTCAATTGTAGATGTTCAATCCCCCACTGTCTTTTGCAGTGTGATCCACTTGATATATAGTTTGATGTCTTATTTTTCTTCTCAAAGCCTTAAGACGAGCTCAACAAAAGAAAGGACGGTTTGAATATAACAAACACCTCGGGATGGAACCACAGAATTTGATGACGTCAATACAGCAGCTATATGGCTGGTGTGAGGTACACCAGCCAATCCGCTTCTGTTACGATGAGGCTCATAGAACTTTTCCGGCACGATGGTGCTATACCATGCAATTTCTGTCCACTTGTCCCTGCTGACCTGGCGAAATTTGACTGTGTGCGTTGATGTCAGAAAAGGGCTCCGTCCATCCACCCGGTCGGATGGGCCCCTCTCTCCATTTGGGTCCTAGATTATGTATTACCTCCACCGTGACTTAGGTAAGGATGGATGGTTCAATCATGGGTTTTGTACGGTCCACTTTCCGTATATGTTTTATTCATACTAACTATTCATTTTTACGTATCATTCTAGGGAATGAGCTCAAAAAGGTAATAGATAGCAAAATGGTAGCTGATATATATGTTTTTCTCTTCATTTACGTCCAATGAACTCTGAAACATGTTAGATGGCAAATAAACATTTAAGTTGGATCCTTACTCTTGCTCCGGCGGTAAACTCTAAGAGTATCAACACCTGGTCAAGGATTCGAGTATCCATATAGGTGGTGAAATTCCACTCGCTAGAGTGTGTAGGTGTGTTAAAATAAATAAATAAATAAATAAATCAACATTAAAGTAGGTGTTAAGAAATTTCCAAGTGTAAGAGTTGGATCCCCCTGTACTTCCTATGGTGTGGCCTACTTGAGTGTGCAGTATGTCTTTTTATTTTTTATTTTTTAGCTTATGTCTGAAAATTATCAATAGAAATAGAAGGGTGGCGTGGTTAAAAAAACCATACGGTGGACCCCACTCATCCCTTCTTAAAGGACCGTCCATCTGTAGCTAGGTCCTGGTGGGTTTAGTACCCAATCTGCGTCCCTCTATTTGCATGGGGCAAGAGGTTTTCTCCAATACATCCCAATGTATCAAAATATGATACGTCCGGACTCTATTTGTCGGATCTTGGGTGACGTTCAATGATCCGAACGGTTGATATTACGAGATACAGGATGAAATACCGTCTACAAATTTTTTAAAATGCAAAATAATAAGTGTTCAAATAAATGGTCCACAAAGCAGCGATCAAGAAAATGGTTTGTATTCAACGGAAAAGATTAAATAACCAGAGTGCCTAGGTATTCTAATCCGGACGTTCAATTACCAGTTACCCTTCATCGACAGTGAGATCTATCCATTAAACGGTTTGGATCAATAAACACGGCCCTTGATCCAACGGATATAGTCCCAAAGCATCATATTCTGATAGTTGGGAGGGATGCATATCATGTATGTGTGTGGTGCGTTGACGTTATCAGAATCCGTAGGCCTCATCATTATTTTTACGTTTTTATATTTTTTTACACACGCACACACACCCCCACACACTTACGCCGTAGTGGGATTTCACCACCTATAAGTATTCGAACCCTTGACAGGAGTTGAAACTCCTAAAAGTCTACCACCCAAGTAAGAGTAAGGACCATGTGGGCCTCATCATGATATATGTATTATATCCACACCATCCATCCATTTTATAGGATGTGGCCCTAAAAATGAGGCAGATCCAAAACTCAAGTGAGCCACACCATTGAAACATTCCTAGTGCTCAACATGATGTGTCATAATGTCACAAAGACCTTGGTGAAAGGAAAATACAAATATCAGCTTCATCCAGAACTTCCATGCCCCCATGAAGTTTTCAATGGTAGGTGTTTTGTCCTATGACTTTCTATGGTGTGGTCTACTTGAGCTTTCGATGTCTCTTTTTTGGGCACATGTTCTAAAATTATCTCACAAAATGAAAGGACAATGTGGATATAATACATACATCATGATGGGCCCCACAGAACTTGGTGACATCAACGCACCGAGGTCGATAGTGTGCGTCACACCATTGGCCCATTAATCGCTTTCAGACATGAATTATGTACTGCCACCACAGACCTAGCCAGAGACCATTTTCATGTCAGGTCTCTGTGGGTTTTACTTTGATGCATGTGTTTTATCCATGCCTCTCATCCATTTTTCTATATCTTTTTACCGTAAGCTGAGAAATAGACAGCTTGGAGGCTCAAGGGAGCACAACCCAGGAAGTAGTAGAGATTGAATGCCTATTGCTGAAAACTTTGTAAGGCTACAAAAGTTTTGGATCAAGCCAATGTTTATATTTTACTTTTATCTGAGTCTATATGGCCTTATAAATGGGTTGGACCGCATGTTCCACTTAAGCCTTTAATTTGGGCCCATGCGTTAAAATAATCTGTCAAAATAAATAGTGTGGATAAAATACATAGTAGGCCCTACAGATCCCCCAATAGGACTGGCTGTCTCTGGCTAGGTCCTGGTAAGCGTAGTACCTTTCTCTTCTCATCTCCTGCCCATCCTTCACATGCCCATCTTTCACATGCGTTGCATGTGCCATAACCCCATGAATGGACTGGTATCCTCTGCAACACTTGTTTTACCCAGTACACCCAAGCTTTGTAAACTCTACTTGAACATCAGGTTCTACCCTCCATTTTATTTACCGGGGATTAAAAATCAGCTAGTCCTCAAAATCAGATGGGCCACACTAGGTTTGTTTATGTGTGGGGTTGCCATGATGTGTATCTTTCATAAGGTGTAATTAACTGGGATGAAGTCAAGAGAAAAAAAATAAAAAGTCTAATCCAAAACTCAAAGAGGTTACGCCCTGTGAAGTTAAGAGCTTCCTGGAGGATTTTTACATTGTTTCAGTTGGAGTGGCCTATAGGAACTTTTTATTAGGATGTACGGTTCAAATAATGATTCCGACATGGTGGGTCCCATGGATATTGGTTGGTAGGTGGATCCCTGACTGCGGGTCCACCGTGATGTTGTGCATTACATCTATACCATCCATCCGTTTTGACAGCTAATTTTAGGGAATGATCTAAAACATAAGGGTCAGTTTAGGCGGTGGGATTAGAAGGGATTAGGTGGGATGAGATTCAAAAAACATATTTATTACCCATTGCAGGGATTGTTTACATGGGATAAAATTAATGCCATGCTTTGTTGGTAATAGGGTGATACATTGAATGGATATACCCACCATCATTTGAAATTTCTGAGAATAACACACATGTGTTATATCTAAGCAGATCATTTGTTTTGTAACCTCATTTTATGGCATGAGCCTAAAAATGAGGTAGATCCAAAACTTATGTAGGCCCAAAGATGTTTTCAATGGTAAGTATTCAATCCCCGTTGCTTTCTATGGTGGGGTCCACTTGAGCTTTAGATTTACCTGATTTTTTGGCCCATGCTCTAAAATAACCTCGATAAATGGGTGGACGGTGTGGATATAGCCCACACATCATGGTGGGACCTACACAACTTCCCAAACATTGAGTGAAATTAGCACGGGACCCAATGCAATTTCATTTAATGTAATTCCAAGCTTTTCCATTCTTCCCAAACATGGAGTGAAATTGGCACAGGACCAGATGAATCCCATCCCACCTAATCCCTTCTAATCCTATCGCCCCAACTGACCTAAGGACCTGTTTGGATGGGCGCTAGATATTGTCTTACGACGATATACAGGGGTTATCCCATTACTTCCCATCTCGCCAGCTGTTTGGACAGTCCATGTATGGGCGATGGCGTCGCCCTCGTAAACGGTGCCTTGGATTTCGATTGGATTTGGCGAATCCCTCCCCCTCTTTTCTGCATCCCACCAAATCCCATGAGATTCGCGATGGGATTGAAGGCTCTGCTTCAGACGGCGAGTGCAGGTGATTCGGTCGGCTGATGGAAGAGATGAGGCACTGTGGCTTGGGAAGTGGTGCATGTCCATATAAGGTTCATGGCCGGTGAGGATAGGCAGAAGAGAAGCTTTAGGGTTTCGTCGTCCGACTCCCTCACCGGCGTTGAGGTGGGTGTTCTTCGGTCGTCTTCATCACCCACGTTATACAGCCACGGTCAGACTACTTTGACCAACGACGTTACCAGCCACGGTGTTTGCAGTCCCTGTTGCAGAAAGTGAGGTGAATCTTCTTTTCCGTCTTCATAAGGCCACGAGTTCACGGTCATCGATTGCAGGTAGGTACCCGAACCCGTACAAAAAAAAATTGTGATTTCGCTACCTCTGTCAGTTTAGGGCGTGTTTGGCCCGGTGGTTTAAGAGGGATTAGGAGGGATGGGATGATTTTGAAGGTTGCAGGGGATGTGTCAGTGCTTCTCCATTATTGTTGATGAAGATGTTTACAAATATCAGATTTTGGATGGGATTAAACGGAGGCGAATCCGTCCGCCATTATGGCCATTCCACCATATCCCTCTGCCATTAGCGCCATCCCACCATTTCACATTAAAACGTAAATAGCTGCATCCTTTCTTTTTAAATAACCGTAGAATATGTTATGCCTGTGATTATTTTGTACATGGATTTGTTGTCTCTACACCAATTGGGAGATTTGGGATATAACCATGTAGGAGATTGTTGGTGCATGGACTGTGCGTATCTCCTCCACTTTGATATTCGACTAAGGCTGTATGTACTACAATCTCTGTTTTGGGCATGAAGCATATCTCAACATCCTGCATCTCATGAATAGATAATGTGCATCATCTTCTTTCTTAGCCAACTATTTATGAAATCCCAAATCTCAGTACATTCAACTTGCATTATGGTTGTTTGGATCTCTTTTTCAGATTGGTCTTGTAAGGTATTGCAATAAACTGCTTTAATGTCTATTTGAGTGTTTCTTCATTTCATGTAATGTGTATGAGATTTTCTTGTGCTTTCTTATGAGGGAAAGAGAAATGCACATGATTTGATGTTTGTTGTTGTTGTTGTTGTTGTTGTTGTCATAGATCTTGATGGAGTGGGGGAGTTGGGTTTTTTTTTTCCCCTCTTCTTTAAGATCATTGTAATAACAATTCATGGAACATGGAACTAACAACTCTAAAGAAATCACTGTCTGCATTGTGTGTGTGTGTGGTTTTTTTTTTTCCATTAAAAATAGATAATGGGTTGTTTGGGGAGTGTTTTTTCTTGGATTGAAATGGGTCAGATCTGTTTTTGGTTGATGGGTTTTGCATTTTTTACTTTCTTGGATCTTGACTGGATTTGGGTACTTGATTATGAGGAGAAAAATATCATTAAAATGATTAAGAACAACAATCAAAGAAAAACCAGTTTATGCATTGTGTGTGTGTGTGTGTTTTTTTTTTTTTTTTTTTTTGCTTTAAAAATAATAATAATGTGTTGTTTGGGAGTGGTTTTTTCTTTGATTGAAATGGGACAGATCTGTTTTTGGCTGATGGGTTTTTGTTATTTGTTGGATCCTGCATGGATTTGGGGAATTATTTTTTCTTTTGTAGTGAAAGACCATTCTAAGGAGAAAAAGATCATTAAAAGCACTAAGAACTATAGCTGAAGAAAATCCATTGGCTGCATTGTGTGTGCTTCTGTGTGTGTGTGTTTTTCTTTTTACATTTTTTAAAATATAAATATAATAGGTTGTTTTCTTGGATGGAAATAGATAGGATATGTTGAGATATGCTTCATGCCCAAAACATGACAGGAAGGAATTGCCGATAGTTGGTGGCGAGGAATGAACCGATACCAAATACGTTTTAATAAAACGGCTCCAAAAAATGATCAGGAAGGAATTGCCGTCCTATGTAGCTTTTGATGGTTCTTGCTGAGGGTTTGGTGAAACAGTTGTAGAGTGAAATCTCTGTTAAACATATTAAGATAACTTGAAAAATCATATTAGCCCATTGTAACAATGTTGGTGATGGTGGAGTTGAACCTGAATTGGCTCGAGTAGTTCATTGAGCTGATGTAACGCCCCGGGTTTTCGAGGGCCGTGTAAGAACTCGACTCTCGAATTCCCAGGTGTTATGGATGCCCTAATGGGCTTCATATTTTGATTACATTTAGATGATTCATAACCAATGGAGGATTTAGCAAGGCATGAGGCATAAGTATGTCATAAAGCAGTATCAATTGCTACTAAATATAAAAAATTATCTAAACAACGAATCCAAAATCATCTAAATAGGGAACTAGTCCCACCCATACATGACCCAAAACGACTAGGGCCCTGGTCCATATCCCGCAGTAACCCGAACTCAACAAAAAGGATCCATCGAGAGTCTGGAAGCAGGGAAGCTCCTCTCCCCTATCCTTGCTCACCTCGCTCGGCTCGCCGAGCTCCGCCTTACTTGCATCTAATAAAATGTCTGGTTGGTGTTTTAAAACACCATCCCAGAGTGAGAGTGAGTGATCAACTCAGTGGGTGCTATTAGTCTTAAGTTACAACAGATATCAATTAAATTATGGATTTAATGAAAGACAATACATTCATAAGCACCTAACAAATCTTATTAATGCGTGTGCATGATGGATGATATGATGCATGCCTTCGCCACAACACTCCCTCGAGCGACTCCATCTAACGATCGCGTATGTCAACACTCCCTCAGAGCGACCTCGACTGTCGAGTCGCCACCCTAACTAGTGCGATGTAATGCGATCGTGTTAGCCGAGTTCTTAGTTAAGTCCATTCATCCAGTAGGTTTGGGAATTTGGTACACCCCACGTATCAATGCCCTAATCTGGTTGCTAGGCCAAGGCCCCCCAACATGTGAAGCCGAGACCCCGCTATCCTTGATCCCGTCGGGTTTCCCATCCCCGACTCCAAGCACATGAGGAGTGCCGAGAGGAAGGGATTGCTCTCGGTCACTACGGGGAGGCACGTCACCCTAGCGTAGGCCGACAGCTCGGACACAGTGTCCCATTCCACCATCCCTGGCTCACGAGGCAGTGGATCAACTTCAAGTGGTTATCGGTGGGCTGCAACGGTGGTAAGGTGTTCCAGGTTCCATACATATGTGAGCAAATATGGTTACCAATCAAGATTTGTCAGTAATAGGCTAAACCGCACAAGTCAGGCGAGCACGTGACAAACGACATCGGGTACAATAGACCCATGTAGTCGAACTACTACCGCCCATACGCACCTGCCCAATCCGCGGGTTTAGTCTTAAGGTAGTCCAACCAATGGGACTACTTTCTCACCTCATGTTCCTGACCAATCCAAGGGTTTGATGATGATTCATAGCATGCCAATATCAAGGTTATTAACTAGCATACGGTATCATGTTGCATACATCCTATCATACAATTCAGATATTCCTAACAAGCATGTTACATTATCATAAACAAAGTACATGTGAGAGGTGTGGGTTAGCGAGGAAGTGAAACACTTCCCTCATCTTCAAAGAATCAAAATACACAAGGGCAAGGCATCATACATGTCATAAGCAACAACATATGAGAAAATCACGCAACACATGAGTAAATAATCATCCATTAAAAATTGAGCATGTGAGAGGCACAAACACGGTAATAAGAAAAACTAAATAAACATACAATTCTATACATCTCCCAAATAAACACCCAAATCCTAGGGTCTCTCTAAATTCTACAAATGCCTCATCCAAACAAGCAAAATCATTAGACTCATGATATAATTGGTGCTATGCCACCTAAGATTAATAGTCCGCACCTTCGGATTCGTTTAAGGCTTGGGAACGACCTAGGAGATGTGGAATTTGAGGTCGAGCGATCGGGATCCCTAAAGCAAACATTGGTAGGTTAGGTTTCCATGTAAAATCTCCCTCATCACAAGGGTTTCAACGAAAATGGGTGATGGATCTTACCTCGATGATCAACGGAGTGAAAATGGCGGTTTTAAATAAGGGATTCTTCTTGGAGAAGACGTAGGGAGTTGCGGGGTTTGATTTCCTTGGGCCCCACCTTGATCTAGGGTCCACCTTGCTCACCTTCACACTCTCTTTCTTCTCTCCTTACTCTCTAGCTCTCTCTTTCTCTCTTGGCAATGGTGGTTGTGGTGAGGGTTATGAGATAAGGGTTAGGGATTTATTTGCAAGAGTTGGGTCCTTTGGCCTTAAGTTTCCACAATTTTCCAAAATAGTCCTCTAGGGCTCCCTATTGGTGTTGGGACAGCCCTAACACCCCTCTGGCCACCAAATTTGGTGCGCAGGTGTCTCATGACCCAATGAGGGGTCATGCAAAGTTTGGGGACAAACGGATCAACGAAGGTGGGGTTTGAGCATATGGTTCCGATCTTTAAATGACCCTGTGAGGCTCATTTCGATGATTGGGGTGGCTCTGGTGGCCCCCCGGCCATGAAACTTATAGGATAGGTGCTCCATAGCCCGATGAAGGTCCATGCAAAATTTGGGAGCGATCGGATATGGGGTTTGATTGTACGGGTCCGATTTGCGATCAACGGTCACTGTGCCACGATCGGGACCCAGATTTTATGGGCGGGTATAGAAAAATACGTTAAACCTTCACCGTAAATTTGGAAGAAATCCGACGGTTAGAAAGCCTAGTATCTCGGTTTTATTTGCAATTGCCAATTCCAATCTGGCATTGGTGGGGTGCATTTGGCAAGTGCCAGATTCTAATTCTGGGTGTCCACTGGGTCCGTGGTCTACGATGGACCACAAGCCCAGTAAGATCTTCAGTTCCCTAAATTTTTTAGATTTTTCTGACCCTCCTCAGTCGCTGGGTGGCCCACACGGGCTGTTGTTAGGTGTAAACAGACTATTTGGCTTGACGGCCCGCACTTTGTCCCATCATAACTAGACTGGTCTCACCCTAGTATAAACTAACATTGAGTGCTAATGGTCATTAAGTGATATTATAAGTTAATTAAAAAAAAATTTAAGGATTTTTGGAAATCCAAAATAGTGAAAATCCAGGATGTTACAGTTGAGCTAGCCAAAAAAAAAAAGAAAAAGAAAAACTAAATTGACAACTCATTCAAATTGACAACTCATTCCAGGGCATGTTTAAAGAAAATGAGACAATTCAAATTTAAGGAGATTAGAATGCAGGTGTTGATTAAACGCTCACCATAAAAACTTCACAAGGGACACATTAATGTTTATTTGTCATCCAACCTGTGACAGGACTTTTGTGGCCCCTCAAACAAGTTTTTAATGAGTGGATTTCAACCCAACTCTGTGATCCTCCTGAGATTTTGAACTACCTCATTTGATCTGGCAAAACGGATACACAACACATGCATCAATGTGGACACCGGTTTCACAAGCTGTTACCCTATCTTACTTAATCCACGTCTGCCCAAGAAATGAACTCACACTCAAATGGATATCCATGTAATCAAGGAGTAAGGGAGTCACAGTCACACGTTAATTTCTGCAATGGATTCTACTTTTCTTTTAAAACAAATCGTGTATTAGAAGAGATGCAGGGTCTACTTCAACATAGTTTTTTTTTTTTTTTTTTTCTTTTCTTTTTGCCTTTCTAGTCTCTTTCTTGCTCTTATATATATATATATAATATATATATATATATATATATATATATATATATATATATATTATAAATTTTAAAAATTTTATTTTTTATTTTAGATTAGAAAAGATGGGTTATCTGATTTAATCCTTTTCCTGTCCTTTTCGTTACTGAATTCCAATCAAAACCCATAAATTCTTTGCTGGATTGTACTTGTTGAGAGTTGAGACTTTATCTTTACATTTCGGAAAATAAGTGGCTGTTTCTCACCTTTCTAAACAAAAAAAGTGGTTGTTTCTCAGTTTTAATTTTGTTGATTTTGGTATTAAAAAGAAATTTATTTGGGTGTTGCTATTCTTGATCGAACAGTTATGAAGATAGATCTAATCACCCACTTCGATCCGGTTTCGGGTTAGATGTATCTTTGATTTTTCATGGTCTGTGAGAAAGTTTTAATTCGAGTGATGGTTTAGACAATACCCATTTAATTCGAGAGATCATACGTATTAGAGGAAATTAATTAGTTTAGACAATACCTATTTATTCGTGTTATTCAGAATTGACCTTTTCATGTTAAAAAAATCAACGAAACTAGATACAGACATTTGATGTTAGCAACACCATACCAAAAGAAACGTTCATATATGTTGAACTTAGCAACACCATACCAAAAGACATTCATAAGACATTTGATCTTATGGATTTCTTGTAATTCAACAATTTTAAGTTCTTAAAAGAAAACAACTAGGCCAGTAGGAATAATGTGGATGTGTTGGCCTTGTCTAGATCAAATTAAAGGCGCCAGTCACCTCTGACTCCATTGATAGGACGGTGCAAAGAAGTTCTCCTATGATGTTATGGAATTGCAATTAAAATATATTTTTTAATTGCAAGTAATGGTAGCAAATCACAATGCACAAATTAGGGCAGTAGGAATAGTGTGGATATTTATTAAACCTACCTTTGAACATGTAAGTGTAGGTGACCCGGTCAAATGGATAACGAAGGCGACGAGGAAAATCGGAGGGTTGTTGTCATTCAAGCGGTGGCAGCTTGTGTGGCGGCGGTTGGAGAATATTGCCGAGATTACATGTTCAAACAACCGGCACGTTATGGGGATGATGAGCGGGCACGGTTCATCAACTCGATTATTCAGGCTACTGACCGGGACTGTGTTACCCAACTCAGGATGAAACGAGAAGCATTTTTTATGCCATGTTCTAAACTCTGCGATAAGACACTTCTTCGTGATAGTAGGAATGTCAGTCTTGAAGAACAAGTCATTATTTTTCTTCACACGGTGGGTTATAACGTTTGCAATCATGTAATAGGGTATCGTTTCATTCGATCGGGTGAAATCGTTAGCCGACATTTTCATCGCGTTGTTGATGCGTTTGTATCGCTATACCCTGATTACGTTAAACAGGCTGGACAAGAGACACCCACCGAGATCTAAACAAATCTAAATTGAGTTTCATATTTTTAGGTATAAGTATTTCTGAAGGTCTCTTTGTGTCCATTGTTCTTTTTTGTCCATTAATTCACAACTATCTGCCGGCTAAAATTACATGTAATACATCTAGGAGTGTGTTGGTGCAATTGACGGGACAGATATTCCTGCGCATGTTCTAGCACCCGATCATGCTAGCTTCCGCAACAGGAAAGGGGTTCTGTCTCAAAATGTACTTACGACCTGTTCATTTGATATGAAGATTTTGCATCTGCTAGTCGGCTGGGAAGGTTCTGCATTAGATGCGAGGGTGCTACACAATGCATTAACTCGAATCGATGATCCTTTAACAGTCCCAAATGGTAGATCACCACATTCGTTGCCCTAGAATTCAATTTGCTAATGAATGTTTCAAATGATACTCTTAATTTAACATTAATTCTAATGTATAGGAAAATATTATGTTGTCGACGCTGGATATGCTCATTCCCCAGGATTTATGGCTCCATACCACGGTGTTCGATACCATTTGTAAGAGTATCGAACTGGGAGAGCACCGTCGAACATGAGAGAGCTGTTTAATTATAGCCATGCCCAGTCGTGCAATGCAATTGAATGTTGTTTTGGCTTAGTGAAGGGTAGATTTCCGATATTGAAGACGGTGATGTAGTATCCATTTGAAACACAAGTGAAAGTTGTCATTGCTTGCTTTGTCTTACATAATTTCATACGATCTGATATTGAGCACTATGAAGATCTACAGGATGCTGGTATATCTGTAGGCGACGTGGAGGGTAACCCTACACCCACTGAGGTCTCCATAAATGACGAGCGACAGTGGTTATTTCGATCGAATCAACTGGAGAAAGAAGCATGGATTAGGGCACACGATGCCATCGCAGAATGAATGTGGGCAGATGCGCAATGTAATAGTAGGACTAGATAGCGTAGTAGATAGCCGTTATATTCTAATATACTTTTTGCAAGTTCTGTCTTGACGTATGAAGTGCTCTTCGATATATGTTTTGTATTTACATGCATCGATTAAGGACTATTGCTATCGTGTTAATCAACCGTAGAATTTGCCTCTTACTTCGACATTCTTTACGCATTGAACTTGGGTGGTTTGATTGTTTGAATAGCAGGGCACATAATAGTGTGTTTTGTGTGTAGGTGTAATGTCGGACAATTGTGTATCTGATACATCCACACCGATATAGTCGCTGGTTAGGTCCCCTGCTTTACCTACGCGATATTCACCATGAGAAAAGACAGTCAAATCCCTTGCAAAACCCTTCTTTTGGGTAACAAAGATCAAATGGAGCCCTCCAATGGATCAAGTTCTATTTAACACATTGCTGGAATAGTTCGCACTGGGAAGGAAAGCCGACAACGACTTCAAAAGAGAAGCTTATCAAGTTGCTGCCGAGCAAGTGACAAGACAAACAGAAGTTCCTGTCAACTGGCAGAACATACAAAACAGACTGCGATATCACAAAAGGGAGTACAATGACGTCAGGGACATGCCTGCTGCTAGTGGATTTGGTTGGGACAATGAGCGTATGGTGGTCACTGCACCAGATGAAGTATGGGAAGAGTATCTCAAGGTATTACAAAATCTAGTTCTGGTATATCTATCTATCCCATGTATAAGCTTTCAAGCCTAAACCTCTGATTATATAAAAATGAATACATGGAATTAATGCAGGCTATTCTGTTTTTTTAGTCACACCCACGCGCTTAGAGACTATGGGGCAAGAGAATCGAACGAACGGATGACCTAAGGGTTATCGTCAGCTCTGATCAAGCGACCGGACGTTATGTACAAGGATAAAGGATAATGGCTGCATCCTCATCTAGGGTTAATCGAGATCTGAACGAGACTTGGACGGAGCTAGATTACGATCTTGACGATCATGTTGACCTCTCAGAGGATACATTAGGAGATTCTACAAGGACCATGCGAGGTCAATTTTCCTCAGACACACCGAGTATGCAAAATCGAATCTTTCCCGGCACTCCCACTCGCACATCTGATACTGATCATGGCTGCAGTGGGAGTGGGAGTAGCACCAATAAGCGACAGCGCCCACCTCGTCCCTGTGATGTACTTGGTGTATCTCTGAGGTCTGTTGCAGAGGCTATGCGTGACTTTGGTCTAGGAAAGGAGGTCAACCGAACTAGCAAAGTTCTGGATGTCCTCGAAGAGGTGCAGAGCCTAACCAACTCTGAGTTCATTGAAATTGGTCAGCTGTTAAGCAGGGACGAGAAGCTCGCATCATTCTTTATCAGCCTACGCCTTGAGCGCCGTGTGGATTGGTTAAAACAAACCCTCCGAGATAAGTTTGGTGATGGTGGTAGTAGTTTCGTAAGATAGGGTTTGTCCCATGATGATACACTTTATGCTTCTGTACCTGTAATAACTAATATTTTATTTTGCTTGGTTATGTGGAATGTGATTCTGTTTTTTTTTTTTTTGTTTTCTTTTTTTGTCTTTATTTTGTTTTTTTGGGTTGGTTTATATGTGGTAGTTTTACATATTCTGGATGACATTAAACTCGTTACAATCGATAACTATAATCGTTTCATATGATCATATCAGGTAGACATTCATGATATTAGCCATATCTGAAAATCATAAATTGCAAATATGTAAGCTCTAATATAGGTCTTCGACATTGGAGAAGGTATGTATTAATATTCCTTTCAATACAATGCAATAGTCCCACCAACGCAGGTGTAAACTATATATTCATGTCAGTTCCGTTTCTTGATTCTTAGATACAGACATTTGTATCTAATACTATCTTATTCCGTTATCTTCTTTTCATATGCGCTCTCTTAATATGCTTGAGTGTAATTTGTTTATGCAGATGAGGAAGGAGAAATATTACATCCTACTGGTTGGTCGTCATGCAGGGATTTATCTATCTTGGGATGAGGCCAGATTGGAAGTAGAAGGGTACAACGGCAGTAGGTTCCGGGCCTTTAAAAATTAGAGAGAAGCTGCAGCTTAATGAGAGAGTTATCATTGTGGCACCATTGCTTAGCCAACTATAGGACTGGCCAAAATTGAGGCACCTGCATCCCTTTCTTGTGATGAGCTCACCTCACGGAGGACGCCAAATATATACAAGTCCAAAAGAATGTAAAGGGGTCGCTCAAGGCGTTGCCCAACAAAAGCACAAAAGAATAACAAGTCCAAAAGAATAGTGCGCAGAGTCCACCACTCAGCAATCCAAAACCCGTCCACTAGGCCGATGGAAGACCGTCTATCAGCTGGAAGTAGGACAACTCGTCCTCCTCCTCAAGACTCGCGCCGCCAGGTTCCTCGTACTATGCGTCACCTGTATCTACTGAAGAGTCTGGTTGGTGTTTTAAAACATCGTTCCAGAGTGGGAGTGAGTGATCAACTCAGTGGGTGCTATTAATCTTAAGTTACATCAAACATCAATTATATTATAAACTTAATGAAAGACAAACATTCATAAATCCTTAGCTAATCTTGTTAATGCATATGCATGATAAATGATATGATGCATGACCTCGCCACAACACTCCCTCGAGCGACTTCGTCTAATGATCGCGTATGACCAACACTCCCTCATTGTGATCTTGGCTGCTGAGTAGCCAACTTAACTAGTGCGATGCGATATGATAATGTTAGCCAAGTTCTTAGTTACTCCATTCATTCAACAGGTTGGGAAAACTGATTCACCCTACGTATTAATGCACTCAACTAGTTACGATGCCAAGACCCCTCAACGTGCGAGGCCAGGGCTCCGCGATCGTTGATCTCGTCGGGTTCTCTATCCCTGACTTCAAGTACATGGGGAGTGTTGAGCAGAAGGATAGCTCGCGGTCACTATAGGGAGGCTTGTTACCCCAGCGTAGGCCGACAGCTCGGACACAGTGTCCCATTCTACCATGCCCGACTCACGAGTCGGTGGATCGGTTCTAATTGATTATCAATGGGCTACAATGGTTGAAGGGTGTTCTAGGTTCCATACATACGTGAGCAGACAGGGTGAACAAACGAGGTTGGTCAGTAAGTAGACTAGACTGCACGAGTTCAGGTGAGTACGTGACAGACGACATCGGGTACAAGCGACCCATGTAGTCTAAGTATTGTCGCCCATACGCACCCACCCAAATCCATAGGTTTAGCCTCAGGATGGTCCTACCAACGGGACTACCGTCTCTCTCCTTAGATTCCTGACCAACCCAAGGGTTTTGATGTTAATCCATAACCTGCTAACAATCAGAGTTATCAACTAGCATAAGCAATATAATGCATTCATACTTCCCAACATAAAATTCAGATTTTCCTACAAGGCAAAAGCTAACAATGTTGTGAAATAAAGGTGCATGTGTGTTGTGTGGGTTAGTGAGGAAGCTAAGCATTTTGTATATCTCATAGGACCAAATGCACAAGGGTTAATGAATCATAAATGCTATAAGGTGACATCATACAAGAATCAACAAGACATTTAACATGCATTCATCAATTTAATACCCAATCAGGTGAGAGACAACAACATTCCATAGCTATTTCATGTTGATTGGGAGGGTCAAAGGTAAGGTCTTTCCTAGGTTTTCCTTAGATTCTCCAAATACATCATCCAAGCAATCAAAATCATTAGACTCATACTAAAATTGGTGCTAGGCCACCTAAGGATAATAGTCCGCACCTAATTACGATCGGAGAGTGAAGAGGCAATCCTAATGGCGCTGGGTCCACAGGTTTGAATGCACAAGGATCAAAGATAAAGTTGAAATTCATGAAAATTAAAGGGAGAATCATCATATTACCTTAATTAGGGTGAGATCCCTCTTCCAAAAATAAGAAATTTGGGAATTTTGAGGGAGAAGGGGAGAAAAAGGCTGGAATAGATGAGATCCGGCCGCCAGGGGTGCATGCAAGGTGGTGGCTCCCACTTTCTCTCTCATTCTCCCTATTTTTCTTCTCTTTCTCTCTTTCCTTTCTCTAGGGTAAATTCGTATGGGGAGAGGGGTGCTCCAAAGAAGGCATTTTATAATGCCAGATTTGGTGTAAATAGCCCCATGGGTTGGATTTTTACTATACTAGCCCTATGAGAGGGTCTTTCTAAGTTCTAGGGCCCACTATGGGGTGTACATATTGATATACACCGTAGGATAGTTAGCCCTAATGATGATCTACGTATAGACATGTTCGTCTCGCCATTTGGATGCGCCGATCGACAAATATGATTAGAAGTCTGTTCAACGGTCACCAATGGTCGATTGGGTCTTTGGCTATACGGATATGAGCAGAAAAATATCCTTACTCTACGTGAGAAGTTTGTTCGTAAACCGACAGTCCGAAATCCTCAACTTTGCATAAGAGTGGACGACCCAAATCACTTAAGTTTCAGCTTTTTCCTTTAGGGTATTTGCACTTCTCATGCACTCGTTCTTTGGATCAAGTTGAGCGGTTCTGGATAGTACCCAGGTCTGACTCCCGTGATGGACGTTGAGCCCAGTAAGATGGTCATTATTTTATAGTTTTGGAACTAGTGACCCACCAACGAGCGGTCTAGAGCTTGTTCGAAAAATCGGGGCATTTCTGGAATGAATTAGGTATTGAGATTTCTCGTGAGTAATGATTAGGGTTTGGATTAACTATGTTCAGAGTGTGGCCTATTTATAACTAGTAAAAGTGGAGATTTGGTCATGATTACTCTGAACCATCGGTTTTAGGTTAAAAGAGTAACGGAGTTGATTTGGTCTATTAATCAAGATCCGGGTCTTATCTGACTCGGCCTCGGTTAGATATTTAGTTTAGTTATGATTGTCTTGATTAGTTAGCGATGAGTTGGTTAGATTTGGGCTCTATGTAAGTAAATCATGGCGCTAAACTTGATGTTCAAGTAATCGGGCGGATTCGTTGGCTTCCTACTGTTGATTAATCGGACTTGTGAGGTTCTTTACTGGTTTCACATATGTATAAACTAACATTGAGTGCTAATGGTCAGTAAGTGATAATATAAGTTAATTACATTAAAAAAATTTAAGGATTTTTGGAAATCCAAAACAGTGAAAATCCAGGATGTTACATCAACGGATGATGCCGACATCTCTAGGGGCGAAACGTTAGCTGCATTGCTAACGGGTATTGTATTTTTTTTTATTCTGTATATCGTCATCAAACTTTAGTCACATGATTTTCCTACTAAACAATTTTCAGTATTAATTAAGCATACCATGATACTATGTTACATGGTATGCAATCCCTGCTTTACCTTCGTATTTGATATACTTATCTTAATTGATGTATTTACGATTAAAGTGAATTTAATGGCAGTAATATGCTGTCATTAAATAGATGGCGAGTGACAGTGATCGGTCCAGACCGACACCGTTGAGCGAAACTGATTTTCCCAGGTTACAGGGAGACAGATGGACGGTCCGGATCTCAACATTTTCATGAGAAAATGTTTCAAAATACATGTCACGATCATCAATTAATTCGTCATAAACAGGGTGGACCAAAGTTTGTAACAGGGAAGTGGGCCCCACCTAGCAACTTCCCAGGCGCAATCCCCACGTGGACGCGAATTGCATCAAAATGGGCCCCACCCATCTTCAGTCGGCGGGCACAGTTTTGAAAGTTGCACTGCATCTTTCGACTAAGGCCGTCTCAACTTCTTTTTTAGGAGGGATGGCCACCGAAAAAGTAACTTTGCCATCGAACGTATTCAAAAGGTCATGTAGACGTGGATGTAGTGAAAACACGAATATCAACTTCTTCTCGTCACTGATGTAGCAACTTCACGTTTTTAATGGTGGAGGTTTAATCCCCACTCCGTGGTCCACTTGAGACTTGCATGTGCTTCATTTTTAGAATCATATCTTAAAATTATGTGGGCATAAATATGAATGGGGTGGATGGTACATCACGGTAGGCCCCACAGAGCAGTGCCCAGACGGAGTAATGTTTTTTTTTTTGGTCGCTGATAGCCTTGAATATATAGCTATTCGGTCGGACTTTAAAAGCCATCCCACCACCTCCCAAACACGTTTGCTGTGGGATCGGATCGGATCGGATCCGCCCAAGCCTATGGACTGTCCAAACGGGCGCAGACAGATTTCGTGGGCTATCTTGTCCCATGGGATCAACCGACATCCACTGATACAGCCCTTGCAACCTTAAAACTCATCCCATCCCTCCTAATCCCTCTTAATCCGCCCAGCCAAACACGCCCTAAGGGATTGTTTAGTCCGTGGAATTCGATCATATTGAATTATATTAGATGAGATTAACATCATTATTACATAATGATTGCATGTATGGAAATACCATGGTATTGTAGCCATCCAATCCCATGTTTGGGATAAAACTTTTACTACGGGAAAAAACCGGATTAAGCAAAATCATGTTTGGTAGATCATGGAATTGTCATCGACGGACCAAATTCAAAACGGATGTCGTTCACTTGTATATACATATAACCAGAATGTCGTGTGTAAACAATGTATATGAATGAACAGCATGGATAAATGCATACATCAATGTGGGGCCCACATGTGTAGTAGATTTCAAAATCGACCCAAATCCAGCATGGGACCAAATGTAACTCCATAGGATTAAATGAAATTTCATCCAACCTTTCCCATCCTCTCCAAATGCTGGATGGAATTTCACGGGACCAAATGCAATTATATCCTGCCCACCTATTCCTATCTAATACCCTACGCCAAACGCACCCTAAAGATATCCAAATATCAGGTCAACCACACCACAGGCAACGATAATGATTGAATACCCACCTTTAAAAACTTTTTGGGACCACCCCGATGTTTATTTGCCATCCAACCTATTGATAGAGTCACAAAGACATGGATGAAGGGACCACACAAATATAATCTTGATCCAAAACTTTTGTGGCCTACAAGAAATTTTTAATGCTCAATCACCACTATTTCCTGTAATATGGTCCACCTAAGATTTAGATCTGCTTCATTTTTAGGATCATGGCCTAAAATAAGCTGTCAAAATGGATGGACGGCATGGATATAACGCACATAAGCATCATGGTGGGCCCCACATCACGCAGCATAAACTGTTACTGTTATAACGGGTGCTATAACTAGCAGGACTTACTTGGGCATCACGCATTGGAGTCTTGTCCAGTCCAAAGTAGTAAGGGAAAATGAATATGTGGACGCTTTCACACCTGAAATTTCTTGGATTGTAGCGGATTGCGATGGACCTGTTTGGTGGTAAAGATGGTTTAGATTGTGATCGCCGACTGTCTCCATTGATGTGGACCTTTGGGTCCACCACATTAGATTCTAGACCGTCATTTTGTATAAACGGGCCCCACAAATGCATTGTATTTTTTAGCAACGACAACTAAATATCGGACGTCAGGATTGAGCCATTAGGAAGAAAACCTGTCGGCAAATTGAAATTTAAATGGATTTTTCTGTCCAAACAGGCCCCAGAGAACAGAGTGGTCCATCTTAGCATTTTTTTCTACGGTGCATATTAAGCCACGTATTTGAATTTTCGTGCCTCTAGATTGTGAACCACACATGTGGTACTAGTGTACGACTAACCAAACCTTTTTTAATTTATTGGACCATCTTAACCATCCATTAATGAGCCTTTTCTTAATAGGACCTGCATCTTCTGTCTTTCGTATTCATTCGTACAAACCAGGCAAAGTTAGTTTTACTGCCTGCACATTCAGCCTCGGCTTTGAATTTTGTGCCTCTAGATTGTGTACCAGGTGGTGTTGACAATGTTGATGTGTTGGGGACGTGGGGCCCAATTTGATGCATGGTTTTTTTTTTTTTTAATTTTTTTAATTTTTTTATTTTTATATCCATGCCGTCCATCTATTTTAACTCCTTATTTTAAGGTTTTAACTGAAAAATAAAGCAGATTTGAAGCTGAAGTGGGCCACACCACATGAAAAGTGGTGATTGAACGCCCGCCATTTAAAACTTCTTAGGGTATATAAAAGTTTTGGATCATACTGATATTTTTATTTTCCCTTCTTCCATGACTGAGTGATGTTATTATCAGTAAGTTGGTGATAAATGAACATTTCAGCGGGACCTAATAAGATCTGTAAGTTGGTGATAAATGAACATTTCAGTGGGACCTAGAAAGGTTTGAACGGTGAGTGTCATTATCCCTGTGGTGTAGCCCACTTGAACTTTTGATAGATTAAATGAGATAAAAAACACATGGATGAAATAGATATGGACCACCTACATCACATTAAGCCTGCAGTGTCCAACACATCACATCCAAGATGTGGTACAAGTGTATGATTAACTAAACTTTTCTTTGATGGGACTATCTGAGCTGTCTGATAAATGAGCCTTTTCTCACTTAGTAGGAGCCGTATAGCTTGTCTTTCAATAATTTTTGGTATGCTTCAAAGTAAATAGGGAAAGATGGCATGACGTGACAAGTTACATACAAATGACCCTTCTAAAGGGCTCTTTTTTTTTTTTTTTTTTTTTTTTTTTGAAAAAAAAAAAAAAAAAACCTATACACATCTGCACATCTATGGTTGCATGCGAGTCCCCACCATTATAACTTTTTCAATACTTAATTTTTTTACCCTTAAAACACTTTACAATTTTCATATATGAAAAAATCTATAGATCTTTTTCATACTTAGACCTTCTTTTATTACACTCCAATTATCTTTTGTACTTACGACTACTCTTTAAAATTTTTTTAGGCTTTTCGACTATCATCTTTAGTAGAAACTTTCACCTTTGGAAAATGAGTTCTTATTTAAGTTTTTTGTCAGTTATGTTGAAATTGACTTGGCTTGAAAGAAAAAAAAATGAGACGAAAGGAAGTAAAAATATTCTACTTTTAAAAGATGAATTCTTCTTCCTTCTTCAAAAAATTTCACTTAAACAAGTATTTTGCTAAGATATGGATAGATAGAAAGAAAACAAATAGCAAAATTCACTTTTAGAAGACAAGTTCTTCTTTCTTCAAAAGATTAAGCTTAGATGGTTATTTTATTAAAAGCTACACTTTGAGTCTACTTTTAAAAGATTAAATGGCGTTCAAATGAGATGATTTGAATCCTATTTGAATATTGTAGAATTATCTTTTCAACGAGCTCAAGATCGTCCTCATCCAATTTGTAACGAAGGAGTTATGACCATTTTTGTGGGATCATGTGATGCTAGAAAGGAACACGAATGCTATCATGTTGTTTAGGGCTAGTTTTGAAAAGTCGAGTAATGTCTAAATGAGATGATTCTAGTCCCATATGAAAACTCATCGAATTATCTTTCCAATGGGCTTAAGATCACCCTGTTCAACTTGTAATAAGGGAGACATGGAGTTATGATAATTTTCATGGGATCACATGATGGTGGAAATAAACATGAATGCTATGATTGATTTTAGGCCTACTGCTGAAGGTCCAAATGATGTGCAAATGAAATGATTCTAGTCCCATTTGAAAGTTTGTCCAATTATCTTTCCAACGAGCCAAAAATCACCCTAATCTAACTTATAACGAGGGAGTTATGATGATTTTTGTGCAATCACGTGATTCTCGAATACCACTGTCCATGCAGTGTTAGAACCATGATCAATGCAATTGCTAGAACCATGATCCATGCAATGTTACAATCATTATCCATATAATGTTGGAATCATGATCAACGTAGTGTTATACTCACTATTCATGCAGTGTTACAACCACGATTCATGTATTGCTAGAACTCCAGTCCATGTAGTGTTATAACCATGATAAACTCATATTCATGTAGTGTTAGAACCTCGATCCAAGCATGATGGACAACCAACATCGAAGGTGAGATCCGCATGATTGACAATCCACATCAAAGGTTAGCTCCACATGATGGGCAGTGGATATTGAAGGTGAGCTTTACATGATGGACAATAACATTAATGGAGGGCCTCACATGATGGATGATTGCTAAGACTCAAATATATTGCATATTTTCCCCTTTTATATCTTGGTTCTATGAATATGATACTGTTTAATGTTATGTTTTATGCATGTTTGTGTTGCAAGGTGAATCTGAGAGCTTGGATTGAAAAGAATGCTAAAAGCATGGATTTAGTGCTCAAGAATCATCAAGGCAAAGGAGGGATCTTAGGAGACCAAGAACGGAGAATTCTCATACCAAAGATTCAAAGAAACCAAGTACAAAGGATGAAGAAAAGATTGGCAAAAGCACAAGTTAAATAGCAGAAAAACAAGACATTTAGGTGTCACCTAAGCCAACTTCGGTGCCACCTAAAGTGCATAAAATAGTCCAGTAAGAAAATAGCTTGATTAGGTGTCACCTAAGCTTAATTCAGTGCCACCGAAGTCAGCTTAGGTGCTACCTAAGCCAATTTTAGTGCCACCTAAGTACTTTTGTTCACTCCCCAAGTATAGGGTTGTGATGTAGTAATAAACTCGGTAAGACCGAGGTCGAATCCACAGGGACTGGTCGTCACAATTCAAATTCACGATTCTCCTTAACTAATTCAACAAATAATGGAGCAATTTACTAACACAAATCTATGGAAAATAACTATTGAGAATAAGGAAGAAAATTCAATCAGAGAGAGCACTAGGACTTTCGAATCCACCCCTAATTATCCTAACCATTGTTTTGCCTGTTAATTCACCTTAAATTAGATTGATCAACTTATCTAGAGAAAGCACAATCTGTGTCCTTAATCGGGCATACAGATTGTCTAATTCCTTCAAGCAATGCCATGAATAACATATCCCATGTCCAAATCGGCATATGGAATATGCAGTTCAGTAAAGCACCCTGTTTCTTCCTCTACAGGAACCTGTTCATGATCAGATACAAGCACCCAGAATAAGCATCCAGACCACATCCATCCATAGACTCAAAAGTTCATAGATGGAGAAGTATAGAATTTAAGACAATTAAGCACACTAGGGAAAGAAACAAATCAATTTAATTAAAGTAAAATTAACATAAAACAATGGGTGCTCAAATTAGGGGTTTCATCTCAGCCCTAGCTGAGAGATTAGTTACCCATAAAGTCCATTAAACAAATGGAAAAATAAAGATAAAAAGCCATAAAAGGAAAATCAAACCAATTTCTCTCTCTCTTCTTTCTTCTCTTTTCTTCTCTTTCTTCTCTCCCTTGCTGTAGATCTGGAGCTCCTCCCTGGTTCTGAATGTTTTTCCATGTATAAAAACTCCACTTTTATAGCTGTTGGAAGGCTGGAGTAAGTGGCAGAGTTGTAGCAGGACACGGAATGGAAATTTTCGCAGCCATGATCGGTGGGCCCCACAGAGGTATTTTCTGGAGAATCCACCCCATCCATTAGATTCAGGACGAAATTTCAGTCAAGAATGGGTGGTTTTGAACGTCCATTAACGCGGCCCAGAGAAGAAAACACGAAGAGATCAGTTTTGAACGTTGCAGGGCAGCCCTTTTGTGGCCTCTGTATCATCCACGTGTGTACGCATGGGAGTGAACTATCAGCATGGTTTTGTAGTATTCATGGCCCTCTACAAGATGGACGGATCAGATCGACCGTACAAGTGACGGGTGGGGCCTACTGTTCTTCGCAAAAACGGCCAGCGGCCGGGTTACGCGGACGCCAAACCGGCGCTGCGATGATGGTGGGTCCCACTTCTTTGATCAAATGGCAAATCCAAGACGTTCACCGAATTTCTGTCGGAATTTCGGTCAAAAATATGTATTTTTTTCTCTGTTTTGGTCCGGGCCACAGAATACCTTATCACACCGTCCAACCTGCGTTTGAACGGCTGGGATCTGATCGCTGCTTTCATTTCAATTTTCGCCACCTAGGTGAGGGTTATTACTGCCCCAGGAAGCGGATGGACGGTCCAGATCACTCATTTGGGCGATGTGTGGGGCCCACAACTGAGGACCGGCGATTGTGCTTGCGGACGCTGGAAACGGCGAAGGAAGAAGCGCGGGTCAGCGCTTCGCTGACCGTTCTAGCGGTGCGGTGCACAGCTGGTGCACGTGAGCTGTGCACGCTCATGCCATGTAAATGGGTCCCACCATGATGTTTCGAGAAATCTGCTCCGTCTATCCTCTTTATCATCTTATTTCAACAGTTGAGACCAAATTTGGGGTATATCCAGATATCAGGTGGGCCCAGAATCATGATTCTGAGGGTTGATCTGTCCGTTGGACTACTTCCCGAGATCTTCAATGGTTGAAATTTAATATGTACGGTTAATTTATGGCCCCCATCACATGTATGAAGTTTCGAGTCAATTGGATGGTGGGAACCATGTGATCATGCAGTTTTCACCAGTTTCGGGCCTCTTTGGCTTGCTTTTCTCAGATCCCAGGCGTGTAAAATCTTCACTATTGGTTTTCTAGAGTCCATCCCATGCTCTGGTGACTTCAGAACGTCAAATCTATGCCTTTAACATCAATTTTCAATTAACGCTTATTATTACATCCTGCAACAAAAATACAATTAAAATATGATGTTTAGGCATTATCATGTACGAAAAATAGGTAATGATCGGGGTCTGATATGCAATATTTGACCCTGATCAACTTTGCACATACAATTTCAGATGCGATGCAATTTCAGTGCCATCGAACTAATTTCAGTGTTACCGAAATCGCGCTGAGTGTAATGCGGTGTTTATGTGGATTACGTAAATAGAGTTTGTTTTGCGAAAGTAACCGAGCTAGACTATAAATAGAGGTTTTCTACGGACTTTATAACATGTCTAGGGTTTTTAGAGAGCATATCTAGGGTTTTTGGAGAGCTCTCAAGTTTCATAAGCTTTAGAAATTGTTTTTCTTTTAGATCTTTAATAGTTTATTTTCTTGCTTTCATGTTGCTTTTCTATTCTGCAATTTAGTTATGTTTTTCTAGTTCTCTCTAGCCCAAGCTAGAAGGGAAGCACATTGGTTTAATGATTTTATAAATTATGATGTTGATTGTTTTTAATGATGAGATGAATGGTTTATGCATGTTATCAATTATCTACGTTTAAGTTTTTTGATCCTCATATGAGATCCATATGTTTCCATAATGTCAGATCCATATTGATGGATAGGTTTAACCTGGATCAATTAGATTTCTTAGATGGGAGATGTTCTCAACCCGTTACATTTCTTTGATTCATTATCTTATGTATATAAATGCTTAAAATCACTGACGCTTGAGAATATATGTTAATGGTACTAATCCATCATTCTCTAATCTCTTATATCATTTACTAAAAATATTTGAACTTTTTTATTTTCCGATTAGGCCGACCATAGTGCTCGGATCCTAATTGTGTTATTAAAGTCATAATGATTTATGGATTATTAACTTATGTGTGGAACTTTGAAGCTTGGGTGTTGTTTTAATTCAATTGAATTTCATACCTTCAAAACTTTCAAAATCATTTCATCTGTTTAGTTTCTATTACTTAGTTAGTTTTGTATTTCATTTTCTCATTTTCATAAATCATTTCTTTATGGGATTGACCCTGTATTCACAAGATATTACTTACTAACCTCTTCACTTGGAAGCAAGAAAACAATGACCCACATCAAGGTAGGCCCCATATAATGGATGGTCCATGTAGTGTCAATAATGGATAGTCCATGTAGTGTTACAACCTTTAATATGGACCATCTATCATGTAGGGCCCAACTTCAAGGTGGACCATCCATTACATGCATGGGGCCTGCGTTAGAGTGTGTCATTTATCATTAAGGGTCGAACTTCGATGTAAACTGTCCTCATTTGGGGCCCACCTTCAATATACACTACCCATTATGTGGAGCATACCTTTGATGTGGACCATCCATCGTGTGGGCCACACCTTCAATGTGGTCGTCCATCATGTGGGGGACACCTTGGATGTGGGCCATTAGTCATTAGGGGCTGACCTTTGATATGGACCATCTATTATGTGGGGCCCACCTTGATGTGGGTCATCCATCATATAGGGCCCACCGTCAATGTTATTTTCCTTCATGTAGGGCCCACCTTCAATATCTACCGCCCATCATGTGAAGCCCACCTCTGATGTGGATTGTCCATCATATAGACCCCACTTTCAATAGTGGCCATCCATCATATACGGACTAGGGTTGTAATAGTCATGGATCGAGGAGTTTCTGCCGGAGAGGGTAGTTAGAAAGTCCCTTATGCCGGAGAAGAAAGAAGAATAAGAAGAACTCATTTTTAAGCACCAAAGATTGTCGGAGAGTAGTTGAAAAACATGAAAGATTGCTAGTGTAGTAGTGAAAAAGAGTTAGCTAGAGAATAATGATAAAAGATAGTCCAAGTATAGAAAAGGCCAGGAGCATTTTCATCCTAGAACATTGAAAAAGATGTTTTAGGTGTAAAAAATTAAGTATTTAAAAACTGGTGCTATTTGGGTGCTCCCATGAAACCTTGGGTGCATATAAGTTAAAAATCCTAATTCTAAACCTTGTGCCATGACTCGAAACTTGGTTGATTTAACTAGACGTGGTGAATTTGTTAGTCGAGTTTTTGGGAAACTTGTATTAGGTGTGAATCTGTTCTAACTTTGTAAGACTTATTGAGTCTATTAGAAGACCTAGTCAAGTCTACATAACTTGCAGTGAGCGTTAAATCAGTGATCATTACCGGATGACTAAACTAGGGCTTCAACTTGGGTTTGTGTTCGGGTGTATCCAAAAGAAGAAGAAAACTTAGGTTTGAGTTAAGCCTAGTTGAATGGACCCATCCATTGGGAAATGAGATATCATAGATTCGATATTGGTCATGACATGTATTGTGAACATACATGATTAGTCGACTGTTAGAATAATTTGATTAACGTGGGAGAATCTCAACGTAACCAACATTAGGTGCAAGCATCATATGTTGTACAGCTACTATCGGTCGTTCGGGTTCAACCTGATTCGATCGAACAAGCCTACGGTGGTTGGCCTAACTCGGGCCACCCCTCAGTTCGGGTGATTTACCCTCAGTTCGGGTGATTTACCGATTAACCTAACATCGTAAGCAATTCTAAACATCGCTAATGACTAACAATTTATCAGGCAATCATAACGAGATTTTGTATGAAGCCTAAATTTAACAACACAATCACTTATGTATTTCATCAAACATGTGAGCATTAATAGACATAATGCAATCGCTTAGGTATTTCATCGAACATGTGAGCATTAATAAATAAGTAAGAACACATGTTGTAATTAAAATTGAAATATGAACATATTAGCAAACACCATACCATCTACAACAATAAATCATTAAGTAAGACCCTCAATGGGCAATAAATGACAGCCCAGGAATAATGGTCCACACCTTAAGAAAGAATTTTCGATTTTTGAGCTCCCAAGATTAGGGTTTTGGAGAAAAATGATTCCTATAGCAAATTCAAAGGAATTAAGCGAGATTCATGCAATTCGTCTTAAAAAAATCTAGGTTGAAAAGTAGGGTTCATTTTTCTTACATATCAATCGAGAGTGTAGTGGATTCAGCGGAGGAGAACGGTAGATGATATGACTTTGATTGAAGGATTCAGTGAAGGAGACACCAATCTCCCCCCTCACTTGCTATTTTTCTTCTTCTTTTTATCATTCGCTCATTCTCTCATTCTTTAGGGCAAAAATCGCATGGGAGCAAGGGTTGGCCCCAAATGCCCTATTTATAGAGCAAAAATGGTATAAATGGCCATAAACTTTAGGTTTTCAATTACTAGCCTTATGGGATGGTGTTTCTAACCTTCGTGGTCTACTATGGAGTGTATGGATTGATATACACCATAAAATAGTTGGCCCTAGTGATGGTCTACATATGAATATAATCGGCTTGCCATTTGGATGCGCTGATCGATGGGTATGATTAAAAGTTAATTCGACGGTCACCGATGGTCGATCGGGGCTGCAACTATATGCATGTGCATGGTATTAACTTATGCTGTTGCCCTAAATTTGGTCACGATCTAATGGTCTGAAAGTAACAACTTTGGTAAAGATTAGATATAAGTACCTAACTTAAGTTCTTGATTAATTTTAGAAATATTTACATATCTTATGTACTAGCTTTGCCAGTCAAAGTTGAGCGATTCGAGACGCGATCTCGGATCGATGTCCCATAATGGGTGACAAGCCCGTTAAGACGAACGTCTTTTTATAATCTCGGGTTTAGTGACCCGCTAAAGAGCGGTTTAGAGATTGTTCAGAAAATTAGGGCATTTATAAAATGAATTGGATAGCGTGATTTCTTGTGTCCGATGATTAAAGTTTGTATTAGCTAAGTTCATAATGTGGCCTATTCGTAATTAGCAGAAACAATGATTTGATCCTAATAGTGATAAACCATTAGTCCTTATGCTAAAGGAGTAACTAAGTCAGTTTTGGTTTGTTAATTAAGATCCGACCCTTAGTTGTCTCGACTTTTGGTAAGTCTTTATTTAGTTTTGGTTGTCTTGATTAGCTAGTGATTGGTCAGCTAGATTTGGGCCGTATATGAACAAATCACGAGGCTAGACTCGAGGTTTAAATAATTTAACAGATTCATTGGCTTCTTACATTTGATTAATCAAATTGTGCAGTTCTTTATAGGTACCACCCGCGTATAGGCTCACTCCGAGCATTAAGGGTTAGTAAGTAACAACGTAAGCTAATTATAACGAAAAATTTCAAAGTTTAATTCAAAATAACAAAAATTTGAAATATTACAAATGTGGGCTACTTGAATTCTGAATTCTGATTTTTTTTTTTTTTTTTAAAATCCAGTACGAACACTACAGGAAATTGCTCTTTTACCGACGACATAATTCATCGTTATTTTATCTTTTTTCATCGGCAATGATTATTACTGACGAAATCTGTCGTCGGAAAGATCGTCGTAATAAGACCGTTGCTAAAGGCTTTTCCCGACGAAATATGACTTTGTTGGCAATGATAAAACAAATACCGACGACTAAAATCGTCGGCAAAACATGTTACTTTTGGTAGGAAAAAATAATATATTTTGTCGGTAAACATAGTTTATACCGACGAATATCTTCGTCGGTAAAACTATTGATTAATGACATTACTGACGAGTATGTTCGTCGGTAAAACAATAACACCGACGAGTATGTTCGTCGACATAAGCCCTCTATTACCGATGAAATAATTCGTCGGTATATCTCATATAGATCGTTGGTATAAATTTTTATATTAATTTTTATCTACGAAAGATTTCGTCGGTATAAGTTTTGGACCTGCTATTACCAACGAAATATTTCGTCGGTAATAGTCTGTTTCTTCTCGGTTTCATTTATTTTCAAAATTCAGGAAAAAAATCCTGATATACACTTGTAAATACACCTGTTACAATACATTTTCATTATATTCACATCTACATCCATCCAAACACAAACTACATCCATCCAAACACAAACCACATCCATTCATACACAAACAATCCTATCCACATCCACATACAACCTACATTCATCCACGCACGAATACATATAAGTTTAACATTCGTATATAAAATAAATCATAAATAAAATTAAAAAAATCCTATCCATATCCACATACAACCCACAATATTCATCCACGCACAAATACATATAAGTTTAACATTTGTATATAAAATAAATCATAAATAAAATATAAAAATCATGAAGATGAAGGCGGAGATGGTGGGGCATCGGTGGCAAAGCGTGCAGCGAGAGCATGAAACATTTCCTGCATCCATCACTCATGCTCCACCCGCATCTTCTCGATTCTCCTCTTCTGATCCTCCCATCGCCTCTCCTCCTCCTCCCTACGACTCTGTTCCTCCTCCCTCTGCCTTTCCAGCTATTCTTTCATCTCATCGACGATGACCCGTAGCTGCTGAACTTCTCTCTCTGCCATATCAGCCCGGCCTAGGGCGCTCTCCCCAGCGACGGATTGGCTGGAAGTAGCTCTAGCGGGTGCCATGAGCATGACACCATGACTAAGCCCACGCACATATCTAGAACGGGTGCCAAACACCTCGCTAAGGATATTTGGCTCACTCCGCTGACTACTATTGGGAGTGGGTTGACTGCGTATGGTGTCCATCGCCGCCTGTAATGAAAACATATGAATTTTCATAACGAATGACATTATTATAAATCAATGCAATTAAAATTTACAATGTAAGGATATCTACCCAATTCTCGCTGGCTCTAGGATGAACTCAAGATCCTGTCGCCTGCTGACAGTGAGTCCCTTTGTAGAGGTCTACTGGTCCAGGCTCCTGGTCGGTGACGGAATCTTGCTGCGCAATCGAAAGGACAATAGAGTTAATATAAATGTATGGAAAGAATATATCAACTTAATAATCACCAGTAATTTCTTATCATGTCATAACGATGTCGTACAAATGACTTTGAACCAATTACGTGATTCGCTTGTAACTTTTCCCTATTCGCAAAATTTATTCTGCTACTCTTCTAAACACATTACTCATAATACATTGTTATTAATTACAAATTTAATTGTTACCTTAAGATATCGTAAATATTTAAATATTACCTGAAAAGCCTCAGACAAAAATCTCTCGCAGAGTATCCGTGTTGAGGGTCAAATATTGTATATTAGACCCCAGTTATTATCTGAAATTACGAACATGATATTGTTTAACGCCATATTTTAATCGTGTTTATGCTGCAAGGTAAATTTAGGAGCCTGGACTAGAAAAGGGTCCTAAAAGCATGGATTTAACACTCATAAGTCACAAAGCAAAGGACGGACTCCAGAGGACCGAGATCGATGATTTTATATGGTCAAAATTCAAGAAAATCACGTGTGTCACACTAAAGAGGCCTGAAAAGTGTTCAGAATGCAAGATTATAGGGTTTCCACCATCCGTTTGGCTCGAAACTTCAGATATGGTATGAGGGCCATAAATTAACCATACATCGAATTTCAGCCCCTGGATCCCTGTGGAAGTGACCCAATGGATAAATCAACCCACAAATCGTCCATCTGAGGCCCACCTAATATCTGAATGTGCTTCAATTTTGGTCGTAACCCCTTAAATGAGGTGGTAAAACCAACAAAAGGATCAGATTTCCACACACATCAAGGTGAGACCCACTTTACATGAGTGGAGTGCACAGGAAGCTGTGCACTCACAGTGCACTAAACTGAGTACAGCGGTCAAACTGCATTTGACCGAACAATTCCAAAATAGAGCAGGAGACTCTGTTTTCTCCAGCGCCTGGCCGTCCACGGAATGATTGGCGGGTCATCAAAACGAACCTAGATGTATAATCCAAACCGTCTATCAGGAGTGGGCCCCAAGTTCGACCGAATCCTAGTTTATTTCATGCAAAGCCGAGTCCATTCAAAGACACAAATCTCACTGCAATTCGACTGTGCACAGGGCCTCCATCCACAGATGACATCAAGAAATCAAAATAGAGGGCTGCTTGATCTCGATCCGAATAGTCCATTCAAATCAGATGAGGGTCTTGACTAAGATCTAGTTGTTCTTGGTCTGAAGAATGCCAGCAAGAGGATGCAAAGTGTGATGGACGGCAGAACCATGCCACAAGATCAATCAAGTGGGTCGCATCAAGGGCGATCCAAAACCATAGCAAGAGGATGCAAAGTGTGATGGACGGTAGAACCATGCCGCAAGATCAATCAAGTGGGTCGCATCAAGGGCGATCCAAAACCATGTGTTTCTGACCGAAATTCTGAGTGGAATTCAGTGGACGACATGGATTTCTCAACCAACATTGCTCATGGCCCCACCAACGTCACAGCGGACGGTTGCGCAGGCTCTGTTGCGCACTGCGAGAACTGATCGCTGTAGGGCCGTTCTACAGTTGAGAAGACGGTCGGTCCATCCATCTGGACCGTCCAAACTAACCTCAAGGTGTGACTGACTAGGCTTAAGAAGACTGAACGACTCAGATCTGCCTTTCGGGTTCTTCCATAGCGCCAAAACCCGGATTGAGGCGGGCGCAAGCTGTTCGCTGCGAAAGGAGTACAACTGGCTATCTTTTGCGCACATACTCCCTTCCACCGACCTTCCTACAATTATAAAAGAGAGGAGCAGCCGTGGGATTAAGGGGAAGCTGGCGCTGGACGTGAAGCACATAACGAGGGAGAGAGAGTAGAGTTGTTTTTTCTTTTTATTTTTCTTTTGTTTATTTTATTTTTTTAGGGATTTAGCCTAATCATGTTGCTAGGCTAAACCTCTTAGCTAGGGCTAAGGTGAAGCTTGTAGCGTGATTGGGGTGTTAGTTTTGCTTTGATTCATTGTTATTGAACTCTTATGGATTCTAGTTTGATTATTAAGGAATACTTTTAGTTTTTAATGGTTTATTGTGACTCAAATTACAGTAGATTTGTAATAACTTTGAGTATGTTCTTTTCATTAGGAGATTGTGAACTTAGGAGGCCCTGTTGTTCACCATTATCTCCTGGGCATGGTTGGGTGACAGAACCCTTCCTAACTTTCACAATTCTCTTATGACTAGCTGTGAGATTGGTAAATTGCTGTTGTTTGCCATAGTCTCCTGGGCATGGTTTGGTGACGGAATCACTTCCAAATCTGCACCAATTGTATTTATTGATGATTAGATCCATGAGACGTTCAGAGATCTGACAATCTCCTCTTACCAACTGGATAAGATATGACTCCGATTTTAGTTGTGTCCTTGAATTATGCAAGGTACCTTCCCAATTGCTACAAGTGGATCCTTAGCACCCTAGTTCTCTACCTTTGGATTCTACATATTTTAGTTTACTATCTCACCATTATTCCCTCATATTCAGTTAATTTAGATTTCATCTTTATCTAGTTCTAGTTCTGGTTATTTTCAGATTACGTACAGGTTTCAGTCCCTATGGATTCGACCTCGGTCTCACCGAGTTTATTACTACATCACAACCCTATACTTGGGGAGTGAACAATCCGCTAGTCATTTATAGTCACGTGTAGCGGTGCGGACAGTACGGCCTCATCATGGGTCCTAAATCGCTTGTACCGCTGGTGTAACTCTCTGCGGTACTCCTTGAACCGCTCCCTGACCATGTCGCCGATGATATGGAAAATATACGGAACACTCAAATCTAAGACAAATTTATCCTACAGTTTCGTAAATAATAGATTAACGCAATTGTTGATGGTCAAATTTTGCACATTAGACCCCAGTTAGTACCTACTTTTACGTACATGATAATGTTTAATGCTCTATTTTAATCGTGTTTGTGCTGCAAGGTGAATTTAGGAGCTTGGACTGAAAAAGGGTACTAAATGCATGGATTTAACGCTCAGAAATAACTAAGGAAAGGGACGGACCCCAGGGGACCGAGATCGAAGAATTTACATGCCAAAGATTCGAGAAAATCAAGTGATTGGGTTTAAACGGGCCTGAAAGTCATCTAGAATGCAAGATCACAGGGTTCCCACTATCCGTTCGGCTAAAAACTTTATATCTGGCCTGATGACCCTAAATTAACCGTACTCGTTGAATTTCAGCCATTGGATCCTTGTGGAAGTGGCCCAATGGACAGATCAACCACTAAATCACTAATCTGGGGCTCGCTTGATCTATGGATATGCCTCAATTTTGAACTCAACCCTTATAATTAGATGAGAAAATGATTGGACGATGTGGGTGTCTTCAGAATACTACCATTCGTTCGTTTACAAAATTGACAGTATAATCACCCAACCATCAAGTCTTTCTATTTTTAGTATGTCATCTGACCCTCCATCATATGTGGATCTCCCAAACGGGCCATCAGAATATTAGGATAATCTAGTCATTTTGAAGATCTTAGTTTATATGTCCAAACCACGGGGTAATGTTTCAACCAGACATGTATAACCTCAGTCCTGAAACACGAAGTTTGCTAGCCATTTAAAATAACATCTTGGACATCCTTGGGAGATCGAGACCCAAACTGGACCGATGGAAAGAGCACGAAAAATGGTGGATCTCGATCTCAATCACCTTCCAACATCAGTTATGTTAGAGTACACCATTTTCCAGTTTGGGAGATCACCCAAACTGTACTCTAACATTAGTTATGTTAGAGTACACCATTCACCAAATTTTAGGGCGTTTGGATGGTGTACTCTAACATAACTGATGTTGGAAGGTGATTGAGGAATTGATGACAATTTTGTAAATAAAGCTAGAACCATGCATGTCACTGTTCAACAATAGATTTAACAGTGAGTGTCAATTTTCACTTATTTAGAAGGTGCGACCCACCTGCTTTACGAAACTTCCTCATCTTTTACCTCGGGTCCTAACATAGTGGGACAAATACGGTGAATGGAGTGAATTGGTCATCAAACATCACAGTGGACCCCACTTGATACCATGACCAATATGTATTTATGTTACGTTGCCTCAACAAGCACGTTAGAGCGTTAGTATGGTCCGATTGTCAAATGTGTTGTGGCCCACCTAAGACTCAGATTTAACCCATATTTGACGCCATAGCTGGGTATGACCTTACAAAGATGATGGATGGAGTGGATTTCTAAGAAGGTCATCAGACCTCTGTTTTTGCTAAAATTTGTTGCTATGCAAGGAATTTTCCAAATTGGTTGCTGTGTAAGTTTATGCAAAATCTCACCGACTCTCTCTCTAATCGACTTCCACCGACTTTAGCACACCGATTTCTTGCAACTTCTATAAAAGGGAGAGAGAAGGAGAGCTTATGCATCATCCCTTAGACGTGGAGATCTTTGACAGAGTGCAGCCTTAGAGGCATCCTTCAACATGGGACGTGAGCACAAGAGAGAGGAGGACGACTCTGAGTTTTTCTTTTCTTCCCTTTTTCTTTCTTTCCTTTGATACTTATTTTAAAGAGACTTTAGTTAATCAGGCTTATTGTTTGCTAAGCCTCTTAGCTAGGGCTAAGCGATGAAGCTTGTAGTGTGATGGGATTGGTTTTACTACTTTGATTCATGTTACTTAAACTCTCTTTGATTATAGTTTGATTAATAGGAATGCTTTCAGTTTTTAGTAGTTTGTTGTGACTTAAATTACAATGGATCTGCGATAGCTTTGAGCATGTTCTTAGCATTATAGGGATTGTGAATTTGGAAACCCTGTTGTTCACCATCGTCTCCTGAGCATGGTTGGATGATGGAACCCTTCCAAACATTGATATATCTCTCAGATTGGTTGTGGTTGGTTAAATTTTGTTGTTTAATTTGTCTCCTGGGCATGGTTTTGTGATGGAATCAATTCTAATTCTCATAGCTATCTTCTATTATAAACTATATCAAAGGAAGCTCAGATTTGGATTTTTAACGTATTATCTTCCATCTGCATGAAGATAGGACTTTGATTCTAGTTGTATTATTGAATCAAGCATAGATCTCCCTGATCTCTACAAGTGGATCCTTGGCACCTTAGTTTTTCACCTTTAAATTTTACAAGTTTTAGTTTAATAAATTCACCATTATTCCCTTATATTCTTTTGATTTAGATTACATCGTTGCTTAGTTCTAGTTCAAGTTCTTTTCAGATTACGTACAAGGTTTAGTCCCTGTGGATTCGACTTCGGTCTTATCGAGATTATTACTACATCGCGACCCTACACTTGGGGTTGTGAACAACAATAAACTTATTAAGAAAATAGCTTAACCGTAAATGAACTTTCACAAAAGAAAATTTAATTTAATAAAATTTACCGCAAGGCGCTGATGGATGAGATGCCGCACATCATCTGTCATGTCTGCCCAACGGGGGTAGTAGCGGGGATCAGAGATTGGCATACGACACCGACCTCCGACGTAAACAACCTGGCATTGTCCCCAACAGGTCTAAGGCAATCCTGTGGGAACTCTACCATTACCCTACCCTCAAGTGTAAGTCACTCTAAAACTAACCCACGCGTGAGTCCACGTCATCATCAGTTGGTCGACGATGCTGTCACAAAAGAAATATATAAGTCTAAACATAAACAGAAGTCACTAAAAGAAATATATGTCTAGACTTACATGTAGTGCCCGGTGTATGCGCAACCGAGGGATCAGACGCCTGTGATGCAGCATGTGACGTTGATGCTGTCTCCATCGCATCACGGGTGGAAGGGATAGATCTAGTGCGCGAACAGCTTGATCTCCCACCTAGTGCCATGACTGAATATGTGCGAACTACGAATTTATAAATTTAAACAATGTCAGTACAAGTATATGAACATCAATATAATAAACACATTAAACTTAACAGTGCAAGTGGAATATACTAAAACATTATAGAAGTAGTGTTGATGGTAGAATGAATTTGTGCTTATGCTTAGAGAGATGATTAAAATATGATTAGACCATTATACTATAATGCAAGTAGAATATAATAAAACAGTAAACATTCTAGTAAAATTTGGAAATTCCATTACATATATATATATATATATATATATATATATATATATATATATATATATATATATATATATATACATATTATATATATATACTTCATTTATTGTCTCAAGACATAAAATTATCTGTTAAAATGGATGAACGGAGTGGATGAAATACGTAAATCACGATGGACCATTATTTACTATATTATGGTCCACCTGAGATTTGGATCCCACCATGATGTATATGTTGTATCCAACTGTCCATCCATTTGGAGAGATCATTTTAGGGTATGAGCTGAAGAATGAGGTAGATCCAAAGCTCAAGTGAACGTCGAAACTAATTGGGGCCACAAAAGTTTTCGATCATGCTGATATTTGTGTTATCCCTTCTTCCGGTCTAGGTCTATGTGAACTTACTAACAGGTTGGATCTCAAATAACCATCATGGTGGGTCCTAGGAAGGAATCAATAGTCGGGGGCACTGTCCCCACCATGATGTTTAGTTTTAGGTTTAGGGTTTAGGGTTTAGGTCTTGAAGACTCAATTAACTCACGGATAGCTCCGACACACATCCGGGTCTGCTCCACACAAACACGGGCCTGTCCAAATGGCTAGGCCACCTATATTGTTGTTTATAGGAAATCGACAGCTTCATCATGGTCGGGATCGGATTTAGGTTTAGGTGTAGGTTTAGGTTTAGGGATTTGAGAATTGGTTTAGGTTTACATTAATTAGCATGCAATGGAAGCATTTACATTAATTAGGAAGAAAGTTTCATTAAATGCACAGCTAGTTAGACGAAAATGTAATGCTCAACTAGTTGTGTGTGAGCATTACTCATATGTGTGTGTGTGTGTGTGTGTGTGTGTGTGTGTGTGTGTGTGTGTGTGTGTGTGTGTGTGTGTGTCATAGGCCCAAAATCTGGTCCATGTGGTGTGGCACCCATGAAACCCCTGAGACCCAACTTTCAACTTGATTCAAAACTTTAGTAGGCCATTGCAGAAAGAGAGGCAAATTAAGGGAGGAAAATTTTCCTTTAGCCATTCATCCACGCACAAATACATATAGGTTTAGATTAGTGTTATCGGTTTTGGGTGTAGGTGTAGGTTTAAGTTAAGTGAATTAAGTTTAGGTTTAGGTTAAGGTTAAAGTTATAGGTTTAGGTTTAGGTGTAGGGATTTGAGAATAGGTTTAGGTTTAGGTTTAGGTTTAGGTTTAGGGGTTAGGGATTTGGATTCGGGTTCGGGTTCGGGATCGGGTTTTGGCTTAGGTTTTTCGAGCTTAGGTTTAGGTTAGGGTTATAGGTTTAGGTTTAGGTGTAGGGTTATACTAGGGTCTACTCCATCAATTTCGATCTAATACATAAACACGGGCCTGTTCAAATGGCTAGGCCACCCATATTGCTGTCCATAGGAAATAGACAACTTCATCATGGTTATAACAGCGGTTCCCACCTTCCAGGGACCCCCGCTCAACATCCGGATAGCTCCGATGCACATCTGGGTCTGTTCTATCAATTCTGAGCTAATACATAAATACGGGTCTGTCCAAATGGCCAGGCCACCCATATTGCTATCCATAGGAAATGGACAACTTCATCATGGTCATAACAACAATTCCCACCTTCCAGGGACTCCCGCTCAACATCCGGATAGCTCCGACGCACATCCGGGTATGCTCCATCAGGTGGGTCATGCACAACGCCATTGCAGAGAGAGAGAGAGAGAGAGAGAGAGAGAGAGAGAGAGAGAGAGAGAGAGAGCTTAATGGAGCTTCTTCAATGGCCAGAGTAATGGAGGTGCGTTTTCTCCCTCTTACGCTTGTTTAAAAAATTAGACCGTTGACCTGTAAGTCACTTACAGGGAATTAACTTCTCACCTCCAGCCCCTGGAAGTTTCCTGGCAGTTTTGCTTGTAAGTCACTTACATATCGGAAGTTATGCTCTGAATCCTTTGTTTCAATCCGTTGCTTGAAGACAGGATGCCTTGGGCACCCTTTCACCAGGTTGGATCAATATCCTCTGGACTAAGCTCCGGAGTCTTTGCTATCTGCATGAATGAAAACATATCAATTAGTACATCCTGCAGATAGTAGGGGAAGGAAAAACAGAAGCATGATAGAGAATTTCAGGTAGAGTGCCTTAGATTTGTTGAAGCAACAGTTGAAATATCTTTGAGTCTTAAAACTCCTAAAACTATCATAATGCAAACACCCCAAAAATGAACCGTGCAAGAAGTGATCTGAAGGATGATGACACAAATTAAACAAGCATGAAGTGAACAATTAATTTCAAAACATCAGTGTAAACAATTTAATTTACTTGTAGGATAAATTTTGATCTCAAAAGCATGTTCGTGTTTATGAATGTTACTTACAAAAAAGAAGGCAGATCCCTAGAGTCTCCATCCTTGATTATCTGTGAAATCCACTGAATTATCTACCAATAAAATCGAGAAACAAAATGATCCATCAGAAAAACATAGTAAGTAATAAAGGGGAAAGTTACTGCATATAATTTTTTTTTTTGTACGAAATATAGAATTGAGGCCATTTACATATTCTTCAGAGCATTGAATTTGATAACGGAAAATTCGAAAACGGAAGTGTATTATCCCATGCATATACCTTTTCGTAGACATCACTAATGGAGATGCGCTCCTTTCCGGGCATACTTAGAATTTCTAAGAACGATATGTAAACTTGCTCATCATGCTAGAACCGAGTCTATAAAAATAAATGATAAAAGTCAAATCATAAGAATCCCACAAAGAAACTAGTGCCATTGAAATTGCAGGCCTTTTCATAATCATAATTGATGATGTGTCAGATTATATGACCAAATCATGGTTTTTGGGGCTTCCGAAACATGCTCACAGTTGACGTTTGGGTCAGCATGGAAAACAGAACCTACATTGAGCGGGCTGCTTTTTACCAACTTCAGCCCAAATTCCAAATTCAGATATGAACAGGAAGGTCCCATCTGTCTCTTGACCATGCTTTGGTAGTTGCTCATTGCATCCGCCACAAACTCACCCCGTGTAATGCAGCTGAGACGGAATTCTCACCTTGACTTGGTCGATGAAAGTTATCGCGATCTTTTCTGTCGGAGTCTCTTCATATTTCACATAGAAATTCAACAGAAAGATTTTCCTTTTCTATTGATAACTAAAAATTGCATTTCCACTCATTAGATTTTGTTTCCACTAGCGTCCATTTCAATTAAATACAAGAAACATGAAACCAGGAGATCACCTTCAGAAGCCAGTGCCAAGCTATCATAAGGAATGATGATTTCATATGTCGAAGTAGCTGGGACGGACTTACTTCATTCAATTTGTAGCACTTCTCCGCTACAATGCAACAAGGCAGAAAGAAAAATTAAGTAATGAAATTGCAAGATCTGGAGAAATCGACAGAATTCGATTCATTCTACATTAGATAATGAGAAAAATGAAGTGATAAAACCAAAAGATTAAAAACATCAGGCCATGCTAACTGGAAAATGATGGTTGAAAAAGAAAAGTTTCTTACCTTTGTATAGATAACACTAATCTTTAATCCGCAAGGTACTTTGCCATGCAATCATAGGCTCTCACCATATCAAGTTTACATGTTATTCCCTTTGTTTATTTCCATATACTGTGAATTGATGCACTTGTGGCAATCAAAGTTCCATATACCGAAAATCCCCTGAATTTAAAAATTTTTGATTGTGCCTGGCACCTTAAACTTAAAATCCCAAAAAATAGCTATACACTTAAATTATATAGTACATTTACAGGAGTTTGAGTTTAATTATGAAATCAACTTTAACATCCCTAGTTAGTTTTGGTATTTGATGTTTGATAAAGTGATTCTAACAAGCCTGTTGAAATACATATTTGAGAAAAAAATTATGAAATTTCAAGCATCGGATGGGCCACAAGCATAAGATTACAACTAAGCGACTAACCAACATTTATAACCATTGATTTACATTGGCATTGATATAATTTTAGAGATGCAAATGATAATCTAATTATTTTGGGATATCATTAGTGGATTACTTATGTAATAGATTAGTAGTGACACATATTACACATACAACTTCCCTACCTTTAGAAATGAGTAAAAGAAAAAAGAAAAAAAGAAAAAAGATGGTTAGAAGTCCAAGTAAAAGTGAAGATTTAAAAATACCCTAATCAACCCTACAAATGACAAATGGACTAAGAATACCCTTAATAAATCTCTCCAAATCCCAGGTGGGTTGGGTTTTAAGGGTCAAATCCAATGTGAACATGCTCAACCGCAATATACTTGACTTTAATCTAATCCAACCAACCGGTTGAAACCTACTAATTCGATCAAATAAAATTAGTTTAAACCAACTGTGATAAACTCGCATTCCATGTTGTACCTCCCATCATAAAGAAAAAACCCTAGAAATTGAACGAATGATGCTGGTGTTGGGGGCCTTGCACCAAACCTTATGATCTAGCCCTCCAGAACAAACCAGAATTATGGATAATAAAGCAATGAAAACAATCAATGCATCAATCACACACCACACAAGAGATTTTTACGTGGAAAACCCTCAAAGAGGTAAAAACCACGAGACCTCGTCCAGATCAACAATCCACTATGAAGTAGAACGTTACAAACTTTTTCACTCACGCAGGAGTGGATAAACAATAAGAGAAATAGAGAAAACGGAGAGATCTAACCAATTACGAGGACATAGAAGCACTAAGATATAGATTGCACAGTAGATAACCTCCACGAGCAGAACCTCCCTTCTATAAGCTTCCTCTCTCTCTTCCTCTCTCTCTCACCTTCGATAGCCCTAAACCCTTTAGCAAATCCCTTGTAAAGCTTTAGAAAACCCTCTTATTATATATAGAAAGCCCCAGGAACTCCTATTTATAGTTTTAGGAAACTCCCTTCTGCATCTCAGTTGCGAAAGGACTTGCGACACGAAATCCGCGCAAAATCACGGAATGAATCTGCTTAACCTCGACTGGTCGAACCGAGTCCACGACTGGTCGAGAGCCACCTACGACCGGTCGAGCACCTCTCATAACCGGTTAAGCACCCCGGAGAAAAATAGTCCCCAATCGCTAGACTTTGAGTCGTGCCACGACTCGTCTTCCACGACTGGTCGACCACAGCCTTCGACCGGTCGAGCGAGGCTCACGACCGGTCGACGACGGGTCCAAAAATCCATCAAATCTCCCCCTTTTTAACCTAGGAGGGATCCACCTTCTTCAAGCCAGCTAGGTTTCTACAAACCTCAAACTTGCCCTTGAGCAAAGCCTTGGTCATCATGTGTCACACCCCAAACCCGGAAATCGGATTCACAGGAATCCCGATCGCCGAATCCGGTGCCGACAGCCTCCGTAGTACCCCATTCTCGGCTCCTAGCGTCCATACGCCAGATTCCGATCCTGGGATCCTACAAGGAGGATTTTTATTTTGTACATTTAACTCGAAAGAAAACATAACCACAAGAATACCCAAATCACAAAGGCAACATTATCATCGCATATCCATTAATATAATCATTTGAGTACAATGCTGAAAGGGAAATATATAAATCGAAAATCATGCCCCAGAAGACCACTGCATGCTCCAAGATCGTCACTGCTGCAACCTAACGTCACCTGCACGCATCTATCGTGCATAAGCTTATAGAAAGCTTAGAGGGTGGTGAAAGTGTGTGCGCAAGGTAGTAATGCAGTATGCAGTATCAGAGTAATGCGGAACATGCTGGTGAATCCATGAATACTACTAGCCGTACCAAGGCTATGCAATGCAAGGCATGAAAGATGTCGGCCATACCAAGGCCATGCGATGCGAAATGCAACTCAAGCATACAAATCCTCATCTAAGTCCACATATCAGTATAGCTCAAAATCTGGAATATCACCGGGGTCTAGTATACTCTAAACCAGATTGCCGCCCCATCGCGTGCAATAAGGTAAGTGGAAGAGACCTCACTACCCGCCTGCCAATATCGGGCTCGGCTCGTCGATAGCGGACCCATTCCCCGAGCTGGTCAGACTCAGCCTAGCATTGCCCCCTCCTCTCGGGCGGGTAAGGCCGTACCCCCTTCCAACCGACCACGACACAGTGGAAAGCGAAGCCTCCTGGTAATCGGCCATCGGCGCTCATGCACCCACTCGGTCTAGACGTTGGAGCAACCTCTTGGTACCATAAGGGTTTAGGGACTTTCACCCAGGGATATCTATAGCACCCCATGTAGAACAAGATTTTCGGTATCCAATCCTGCTAACCACGATACGCCTGTGGAGGCTATGACCCTGATGTCGCTAGGGCATACAGTAACCACATCACACAATGCGAATGCATGAAACACACTATCCAATCATGCAGCAATCCTGCGCGTATCATGCGCTCATGTAGGGCAACACCGCCTAACCGGGAGCCAGTAAACAACCTGCCCGAAGGCATATGCTATGATCAACCACTTCTCACGTCAAGCATACATATGATGCGTATGATCATGAATCATGGAACTATACTACACATGTTATAAAGTAATGAACTACTCTTGCAACGCAGATGGCCTAGACATGGACGGCCTACACACAACCAGTACGGGCTTATCGATGGCCCTAGGGAGAGTCATAATGCGGACATTTAACCAACACTATACGTGCGATGTGGACGTCAAACCGACATCGCTCCCAAGGCATTATCTGTTGTAAACGTCATTACATAAATCATGTAGGGATCACACATTGCAATGGACCTTAGATACATCCCATTGGGCCTTAAATACATTGAATGGGCCGTGTCATATGGGCCTTATATTCATCAAGAGGGCCACATCAATGGGCCGCACCAATGGGCCTTAAGTGCATTGCAATGGGTCGTAACCCATGACATTTATAGTATCAGATGGGCCACACCAATTGGGCCCCATACGTACATCGAATGGGCCTTAACCCCTAGGCCCTGACACATCTCAATGGGCCTTAACCCATGGGCCTTTAAGTATATCAGGTGGGCCTCAATGGTTGGGCCTTATTCGGACATTAAAGTGGCCCACAGAAGATTAGATCCGCCTCATTCTTTTATCTCAAGCCATAAAATGATATTTCAAAATGGATTGACGGATTGGATGCCACATGTGCATCATGTGGGGTCCACAAGCGGGCCCACCAAAAATGTATATATATACCCAAAAAAAATAATATAAAATGTTATAAAATATATATATATATATATATATATATATATATACACAGCACACGCACCACGCACGCACACGCATGCGCACACACACACGCACGCACGCACACAAAACAAACATTACAGTGGACTCCACCGTCCAGCGGACGGTGGAGTGAAATGCATACATCATAGTGGGTCCCATGTGGGGCCCACCTCAATGTTTACATGCCATCCAACCCATTCATAAGGTCACGCAGACCTAGGAGAAGGGAAAACACAAATTTCATCTCGATCCAAAACTTCTGTGGGCCTCAAAAAGGTTTCAATGGTAGACCCTCAATTCTCACTGTTTCCTTTGGTGTGGGCCATCTGAAACTCAGATAGACCTGAGATTTGGAGGGGGCCCACTCCATGGAGGCGTCCACATAATGGACGGGATGGATGACACATATACATCATGGTGGGGCCCACGGCAGGAGCAGTGGGTGGCCCTGTCCGTCCGCGCAAACCGGCGCAGGCAGCGCCTGCGCCCTCTCTGGCGCTGTCAGGGCAGCAGCAGGCGCTGCTGCCTTCGACGTTATTTTTTTTTTTAATATATATATTTTTTTGTTTTCATGCAGAAAAAGACGTGTGGGACCCACTACTGGAGGATCTGCTCCGCCCATTGCATTCTGGGGCCCGGAATACATTAAAGGAGTCCAAAGGTTGAATTTTTTTGATGTATGGTTAAGGCATGGTGGGTCCTAGAAGTTTTGAACAGTAAAGGATAACGTTTCCTATGGTACGGCCCGCCTGAGTATTGGATCGGCCTCAGCTTTCGGCTCAACGCCTAAAATGTTGTTGTGGAGGGGATGGACGGCGTGGATTGAACACATACAACAAGGTGGGGCCCATATATGTGACTCACCCCAAAGCCTTAAGCAAACAAATAAAATAAAAAAAAATATATATATATATCTGTGTTTTCATTTTTTAGACGTCCAACGTCCCTGGACGCTGGACGGTGTTACGTTGTGCATTGAGGTGGGCCACACATGATGGAGGGTGTTGGTACAAACATTCAAGGTGGGCCCCACCCATGGATGACTTGGATAAAATACACATTTCATGGTGGGGTTCAACTTGGTGGGCCACACAAACACATCACATGATCTAAAGGAGAAAGAAAAAAAAGAAAAAAAAGAAAAACAAAAAAAATGAAATGGAGAGGGATAGAGAGTGAGACATAGAGAGATCGGTGAGTATGGAGGGACCCCGCCACTATGGGCCCTCATTCAAAAGTACATCAAGGTGGGTCCCACATATATGGACCCTTGATCAACAAAAGAATAAAAAAAATGACATCAACGATCACCCACCGGCTTCTTCTTGCTCCAATGGGTTCCTTAGCTCCTTGGCTTCAATTTCAAAGGAGGAGATGAAGAATGGATGGCTAGGATGGGGGATCTTGGGGTGGAAAGGTGGGACACATTTGTGGCTTGGAAGGGAATGGGGAGATAGCTCATACGTATGGGGTTTTTCTCTCTTGGGGAATGGATTTGCAAATGAAGAGAGAGAGGGTGTTGTAAAGGGAGAGAGAGATGGGTGATGTTTGATGGAGTGATGGATGTGGTGGTGATGGGTGTGTAAGAGACTTTTTGACTTTGGAGGCATTTTGTGTAAGAAAGGTATGGGCTTGTAAGAACTTTTTGACTTTTGTGGTTGCTTGAAAATGGGTGAAAAGTGATGTGTACTTGACATGATGGGATTGATTGATGGGTGATTGATGTGACATCTCGTTGAGATTCTCTTGGGTTTCGCAACGCACGGCGTTTTCCTCACACCGAACGCTGGCCTACATCTCCTAACCAGAGTATCGCCTCGGCGTGCGAGTCGCGGCATCGGAACCGCGGCGACGGTGCGGTCACAATGGTACAAGTCTCGGGTTGAGTCGACTCGGGTTGACAGCGTGTGAATCAGGGTCGCGCGCAACGCCGGTTAAGGGTCGAAGGTTGCCAAAATTCGACCGGAAAGACCGCGGAAACCTACGGAACGGTACGGTTTAAGATGCGGGTCTTACATCATGTCTGACCCATTATCGTCCGTGTGGACCTTCTCAAGCTGTAACACCTTCTGTTCCAAAGTATCCCTGATCCAGTAATACCGAATCTCTATGTGCTTTGACTTGGAATGCTGACTTGGATTCTTGCTCAAGTGTATAGCACTCTGACTATCGCAATAGACCACGTGCTCCTCCTGCTTTAGGCTAAGTTCCTGTAGGAACCTCTTCATCCAAAGCATCTCTTTACATACCTCTGTGACTGCAATGTATTTGTCCTCTGTCGTCGACAATGCTACGACCTTCTGTAGTTTGCTCTGCCAAGAAACCGCTCCCCCTGCAAACGTGAACATGAACCCCGATGTAGACTTCCTGGAGTCTATGTCACCTGCCATATCTGCATCTGTGTAGCCCTCTAACATAGGTTTACCGTCACTATAGCATAGGCTCAACCTGGATGAGCCTCTTAGATACCGCAGTATCCACTTAACTGCTGCCTAATGTTCTTTGACAGGATTGACAAGATACCGGCTGACAACACCAACCGCATATGCTATGTCTGGGCGTGTACACACCATATCATACATCAAACTTCCTACAGCTGACGCGTAAGGTATCTTCTGCATCTCTTCCACCTATGCCTTCGTCTTGGGACACTGCCTGTCGCTCAATCTGAAGTGACCATCTAGTGGAGTACTGACCGGCTTCGCTGCATTCATATTGAACCGCTCTAGGACTTTCTCAATATACCGGTCTTGTGACAGCCAAAGCTTCCTACAGCTCCTGTCACGGGTTATCTCCATTCCTAGGATCTGTCTAGTCGGGCCCAAGTCTTTCATCGCAAAAGACTTGCCCAACTCCTGTTTCAACTTGTCGATCTTCTTGATGTCTTTTCCCATGATGAGCATATCATCAACGTATAATAGCAGAACTAAGAAATCACCATCTAAGAACTTGCGCGTGAATACACAGTGGTCCGACTCCGTTCTGTCATACCCATGTTTCAACATAAACGAGTCGAACTTCTTGTACAATTGCCGTGGAGCTTGTTTCAGCCCATATAAGTTCTTCCTCAGCCTACACACCTATGCTCTTTGCCCTCGACTTCGAACCCCTTTGGTTGGTGCATGTAGATCTCTTCTTCCAGGTCACCATGGAGAAAGGCAGTTTTAACATCTAACTGCTCTATCTCCAGATCCATGCTAGCTGCCAACCCAAGCAACACCCGTATAGATGTCATCTTCACCACTGGTGAGAATATCTCTTCGAAGTCTATGCTTTTCCTTTGACCAAACCCTTTCACCACAAGTCTGGCCTTGAACCTTGTCTCTGAATTCTTCTGCTCAATCTTCTTTCTGAACACCCACTTGTTGTTCAAAGCTTTCTTGCCCTTAGGCAATTTTATCATATCATAGGTGTGGTTCTTATGCAAGGATTCGATCTCCTCTTGTATAGCTTTCAACCACTCCCCCTTATGCTTGTCGGATAGGGCCTCAGAATAATCTTCTGGTTCTCCCCCATCAGTCAGCATAATGTACTCATGTGACGAGTACCTCTTAGACGACTGTCTGTCCCTAAATGACCTCCTCACCTGTGGCTCAACAGGTGAATCAAGTGGGGGTTGCTCCCCTGGTCCATCTTCTAAAGGAACTCCCTCGTCCTCTGCACCTTGCTGTACTCCCCCGTTATCAGGCACCACGGGAGGAGTAACCAGATCCATGTCCTCTAGCTCACCTGAACTAGGCTGGTTCTTCTCTGGCTTACCAATGTCTTCTATACACTGATCTTCAAAGAAAACCACATCTCTGCTCCTGACGAGCTTCCTCTCGGTCGGATCCCACAATCTGTAACCGAACTTTTCATCACTGTACTCTAAGAACACACACTGCCTGATCTTCATATCGAGCTTGGACCTCTCGTCCTTTGGTACGTGAACGGATGCCCTGCATCCAAACACCCTGAGATGACTGTCGATGGATCCTATCCAGTCCACACCTTCTTAGGTACTTCTCCATTCAACGGGGCTGATGGAGACCTGTTTATCAAATACACCGCCGTGTGCATTGCTTCTCCCCAGAACATCTTGGGCAATTTTGCATGGGTTAACATGTATCTGATTCTCTCAACAATGGTGCGATTCATTCGCTCAGCTACACCAATATGCTGGGGGGGGGGGGGGTCTTTGGAACCGTCTGTTCATGCCGTATACCCAGGGACTTGCAGTACTCATGAAAGTCGCCAATGTATTCACCACCATTGTCAGTGCGGATGCACTTCAATGATCTACCTGTCTCTCTCTCGACCATAGCATGAAACAATTTAAACACACCAAAGACCTCGTCCTTGGATTTCAAAGCATAAACCCAAACCCTCCTAGATGCATCATCTATAAAAGTGGCAAAATACAATGCCCCACCCAAGGTTTTTGTCCTCATAGGACCATAAACATCAGAATAAACCAAATCTAATGCATGCTCTTTATTAACATGAGAAAAAGATTTAACAAATGAAACTCTATGCTGTTTCCCTGATAAACAATCAAGACAGGTTTTGAGAGGTGTACCTGTCACGTCTGGAAGGAGCCGCTTCTTTGCTAGTACCTGAAGCCCCTTTTCACTCATGTGGCCTAGACGCCTGTGCCACATGTCAATAGCTGAATCTTTCGATGCGTTTAACCCACCCTTGCACATACTAACACTTGCTTTGTAAAGGGTGCAACACTTCTTTCCTCTAGCCACGATCAATGAACCCTTGATGAGCTTCCATCATCCATCAGCAAACCGGCTTTCATAGCCATCATCATCCAACCTTCCCGTCGACATCAAGTTGAGGCGAAGGTTTGAGATATGTCTCACATCCCTGAGAACCAATGTGCAGTCCACATCGGTCTTCACACAAATATCACCAACTCCCACGATTTTTGATACACTAGAATTTCCCATCTTCACAGTCCCATAGTCACCTGACTTGTAGCTTGTGAAGAAGTCCCTACGTGGAGTCGCATGAAAAGAAGCTCCCGAGTCTATCACCCAGTCGGTGTCCTGACTCGTAGCCGTGAGACATATATCATGAACTGCAGAAAGAATAACTACAACGTCACCATCTGAAGTGACCGCAGTGGAATCTGATTTATCTTCCTTCCCTTTTCCTTTCTTGTCGTTCTTCTTACCACGACATTCATGCTTGTAGTGGCCCTTCTTGCCACAGTTCCAGCATTCAACATCTTTTCTGTTACTTGACTTGCCTCTTGATTTATCTCGGGCCTTCCTGCCCTTCCTGTTCTTTCCTCTCCCCCGTTCTTGTGTCACAAGGGCCTCTTGTTGAGTAGACCCCTGAGACTTCCTCCTTGTCTCCTCATTGAAGAGACAACTGGTTACCTGTTCCATGGATATTTTCTGTCTGGCGCGGAGTTACTTAGAGACACTACCAATGTCTCCCAACTGTTAGGCAATGAACTAAGCAATAGTAAAGCCTGCAATTCATCATCCAGGACCATCTTCATAGAGGTGAGTTGGTTCACTATATTGCTGACCTCATTCATGTGCTCGGCCATAGAACCACCATCCTTGAACTTGAGATTCACAAGTCGCCTTATCAGAAAATTTTTATTATCGGTTGTCTTCCTCTCATACAGCCCTTGTAATTTCAGCCATAGGCTAGCGGCTGAGGTTTTTGTAGACACATGGTGGAATACTGAATCATCTAACCATTGTCTAACAAGCCCCACCGCCTTTCTGTCCATCTTCTTCCAATCATCATCAGTCATATCCTTGATTTTTGCTGATATGCCTAAAACTGGAGAATATAGGTCCTTGCAATAAAGCAAGTCCTCCATCTTAGCCTTCCATATGGTCCAGTTAGAACCATTGAGGCTGATCATCCTTGATAAGCCACCTTCCATAATTCAAAACCGATCCTACCCGTTCAATGAACTTAGCTTTGATACCACTTCGTTGGGGGCCTTGCACAAAACCTTAGGATCTGGACCTCCAGAACAAACCAGAATTATGGATAATAAATCAATGAAAACAATCAATGCATCAATCACACACCACACAAGAGATTTTTACGTAAAAAACCCTCAAAGAGGTAAAAACCACGGGACCTCGTCCAGATCAACAATCCACTATGAAGTAGAACGTTACAAACTTCTTCACGCATGCAGGAGTGGATAAACAATAAGAGAAATAGAGAAAACAGAGAGATCTAACCGATTACAAGGACATAGAAGCGCTGAGATATAGATTACACAGTAGATAACCTCCACGAGTAGAACCTCCCTTCTATAAGCTTCCTCTCTCTCTCTCACCTTTGATAGCCCTAAACCCTTTAACAAATCCCTTGTAAAGCTTTAGGAAACCCTCTTGTTATATATAGAAAGCCCTAGAAACTCCTATTTATAGTTTTAGGAAACACCCTTCTGCATCCCAGTTGTGAAAGGACTTGCGACACGAAATCCGTGCAAAATCGCGGAATGAATCTGCGTAACCTCGACTGGTCGAATCGAGTCCACGACCGGTCGAGAGCCACCACGACCGGTCGAGCACCTCCCACGACCGGTCGAGCACCCCCGAGAAAAATAGTCCCCAGTCGCTGGACTTTGAGTCGTGCCACGACTGGTCGACCACAACCTTCGACCGGTTGAGCGAGGCTCACGACCGGTCGACGACTGGTCAAAAACCCATCAGCTGGTAAGAATGATGATAAGTATAGATTATGTACCTTCCCTTCTGTGCAAAATAGAGCATAGAAACAACAAAACCCTAGAAATCCAAGGAAGCAAATGATCCAATGAATCTCCTCCTGTAAAACTCCAAATCCAAACAAGTAAACAAAACTGTTAAAGATTCAAAGAGAGAGAGAGAGAGAGAGAGAGAGAGAGAGAGGAGAGAGAGAGAGAGAGAGAGAGAGAGACCATCGAGACCTTATTCACTTGCCGCTCTCTCAAAACCTAGAGCAATCTCAAAACCTGGGAGATTCATGAGAGGAATGAGATGCAGAGAGAGGGATGGAAGGGAATCAGGGGAGTAGAGGGCCGAGAGAGAGAGAGAGAGAGAGAGAGAGAGAGAGGAAAGGGAATCGGGGGCGAGGGGGCGGGAGAGGATGGGAGAGAGAGAAAGAGGGAAGGGAATCGGGGCGTCGGGGGTGGGGGAGAGAGAGAGAGAGAGAGAGAGAGAGAGAGAGAGAGAGAGAGAGAGAGAGAGAGAGAGAGAGAGACGCTGGAGTCGGTTCAAGTTAAAACATATCATTATTACCGACGAAACTTTTCGTCGATAATACTTTTCACAATTCTTCGGTAAAAGGCTTCAAAAGTATTTGGGCTCACCCGTGCTCTATCAGTCCCATCCACTCCGTACATATGTTTTTAAATATACTTATTAGCTACACCAAAAACAAAAATTATAAATCAACATCCATGATCAACCACACAGTGAAATAATATGTCCACCGTTCATTTTGTTCGACGATGTGTCTATTTCGTCGGTAAAAAGTTCCTTTACCGACGATTTTTTTCGTCGGTAAAAATTTCCTTTACCGACAATATTCTATAACGTCGGTAAAAATAGCCTCTCTGTCATTGGAAAGGACACCAAAGGATCTTTTGCCGACGAACTATTTAGTTCGTCGGGAAAAATTACATTTACTGACGAAATAATCATCGAGAAAATAGTTTTCACCGATGATACATAATGTCGTCGGGAAAAGTTTCCAGACCATCATTGTAAATGGTGGTGGTAACATATTTGGTCGTGATATGAATTTTTGGCCGACGAAATATGATTTCGTTAGGAAAAGTCATGTGTACCAACAAAATTTATTTTGTCGGAAATAAGTTCGTCGGTAAAAGGTCAATTCTTGTAGTGTAATCTGCTTATTTTTTTATTATCTGAGAACATGAACTGGCACAATGAATTATCCTACAGATCTTTTGGTTACAAGCTTGTCAGGCTTGCTGCTTAAATGTATAGTTAGCACTAACTTAGCTCCTGAGGGCTGAGGTATATTGTATGGGATAGTTCGTAATTTATCCGGCAATTTTCCAACTATTTTATTAATATAAATATAGAGAGGACAGTGGGAAGTATATACCTAATCTTTCCCATCATAATCCCCACCCATTTCCCTTGAAAAACACTCATTGCATAGGATTCACTGAGGGCTAAGCCCGAGTCACCTGTTCTTAACCATGTTTGGTGGTGCAATAGTACAAGTTGCAACCACCCCTTTGATAATTGAGCCCTTTTCTCTATTTTCATTAGTACAATGGTGGAAATGTGTACTAATTCGTATTTTATATTGTAGCAAAATGGATGCATTTATCCAATGGGTGGGTGTAAATATCTAATCTCCCAACGGCAAGCAAATAGCTCCATGCACCCATGTCATCATTGTAATCCATAGATGGGACTTGACATCAGGACCCAAAAGTTAAATCTCTGCTCCTGATTTAGGGTACAAACTTCCATTTTTAAAATTATTTTCTGAAAAGATGTTCACGTACAACATTGCAAGGGAACTTTCACATTCAACGGTTACCTCCCTGCAACGTGTTACTTGAGAAGAACATCAAAACCATTGGAAAGGTGGGTCGCACCATAAATATCACATGAGGAAAAAATCAGATGAATCTACTAATTGGGTGCAGCCATATTCGTACATATGAGATAGACCAACGGTTGTCCATTTGTTTCAATGGTGTTACCAGCCAGATGAACGGCCATCCTGGTGTTTGTACCAGCTGATCTTTATCCGCGGCTCACCTTTTGAGTGGATTGGATGCTTTACACAACTGACACGTTTGCAGGAAGAAGAAGTGGTACGTGAAAGTTCACGTGGAACGTTGTATCTGAACATCTCCCTCTACCTCTACGTAGAAAAATCTTCATCTTTTCACAAGCATGTAAGAGTTTGCCCATCCACATGCAGGCGCATGTGCTAATATGGAGAACGTGTGCTGCATCTGAGCTTTTCAGTAGGTGGAACACCCTTTTTTGATCTTCTGACCTAAAAATGAGGCTACTCTATAACCAGTTATCTAAAATGGCACAAGACAGATGGACGGCCAGTAAAGTTATTTTAACCATGAGTTAACTTTGTAGATTGTGGCACACCTGAAGATTGAAACTGTTTGAAGTTTGAGTTGAAGGATCTAAGCACTATTTCCAACCAAATGGAAAGATTAGATACTGCACAAGTTTTCCATGACGGCACGTGTGTCTGCATGTATATGGGCAGAGCTCCGAACGCATGTGGAATTACCAACCCTCTGCAGATCTGCTTCCAAGTTTCAATTGCCAAGGTTAAAAAAGAGGATTTTTTTTGGCCTTTTCCGAAGAGTCCCCTTTTTAAAATCTTATTATTAATTATCATTTTTCTTACATATGAAGGTACCTTGAGGCGGCTTTTTGTTTTCCTAATGATAAAAATGTCCCTTAACTCCTCTGGGGTTCTTATCTTCTTTTTACTTTTTTTTTAAAAATTTTTTTCTTTATTCTTCTCACTCAAAAATAAAATAAAATTTTGGTACGTACGTATGCATAACGCACTTGATTTCCATTGTCCAAGTAAAATGCCATTGCCATTGTAGCCGAAAGCAGAGTGTCATGTTAGAGAATAGTTACACGTGGATGAGTTCGTACATGTCCATGTAGTTAGATTAACATTTAACCATGATAAATAATTAAAATAGTTTTTAATCAGCCACATCAAAAGATAACTAGAGATAATTAAACTAGAAAAATATAGAGTTAATATCTAAAAAAGTACAAATTTAATATTAGTGTCTATTGGGACGTGGGCTATATAGACCACAATATATCTAATATGCACAGGATGCACGCCGACTAAAAGGGAAAGAGCTAGAAATCTATTACGGCTCCCCTAGTGCACCATGCACCATCCTCTAGTCCTACTCCTGAATCATCCGCATATATTAAATGTAAAAAGCCAGTCGTTAACATAATGAAAAAATATATCCAAGATAATATTCACGAAAATTTAGCTATACACAGTTTTAATACAAATTCATATTCTAAGTATGTAATCCCTAGGCCTATGGTTCTTAGGCATATGATTTCTAGCATGTAATCTCTAAGTATAAAAGTCCTAAGTATGTTGTCTCTAAACATACAAGTCTTGAGCATGTTATCAGCATAGTGTAAGTGAGAAATCACCAATGCTCGTATAGTTCACACAAGTTTATCTTGTTTAGATATATGAATGCATAAAATGCATTCAGTCAGACGATGCACATTCAACTGAAAAGGACACTTATAGTACACTAGCCACCTGAAAAGGACACTTACAATAACACGTGCTAATAACTCGGAGTCACTTGGTAAAATACTCTCTTTGGTGTACCCATAGTGAGTCAAGGAATCCTATGTCTTATGCCGGCCACTTAGTAAAGTCCGCCTGCCATATATGCATGATTAGCTAGCCCGACTACTATTAGTCTGACTTACAAACAATTCATTTATACAAAAATCTTTACAACTGGTGGCTAACCTCGATCCAATCAGTAAAACTTACCATTATAGTTTTATATATTTAGTCCTTGCAAAGATTTTCTTGAAAACAAAAGCTAACAAGATATAAAGTCCATTTAAAGGACACAACAATGAGATTCCACCCAAACAAAGCCAGCAAGGCACAATAATTCACAAAGATAGTACGTTCACAACCAATTCCATCTGATCTGAACACAAGGTGACCAATAGCTTGAGGGACAATCTCATATATGTGTTACCATTTTATAAATTATGAATAGGGCAACTTGGGTCATGTGAGTTAATCCACAATCGCCCATAATCCCTATGGATATCACACTTGAGTTCCAGTTTGTCAGGATTTATGATTCCAAACGTTCTAACACCTTACGCATGTGAATTATACTAAGTTATATTATAGTTCAAGTTCATGTGAATCATATTCGAGGATTAGGGACATGGTAATAAGTGCACATGTGTGAATCAACCTATATAAGGAACTAAGCACGTTATGTGCGTTCAAGTATGGATTCCTAAGATTTGAGATTCTATTAAATAATTCTAAATTAACGCATGTAACATTTGTTATAAGAGTTATCACATGATTCATAGCAAATAATCTTAGGGTTAATGCAAATAACATAGATTACAAGGGTTATCACATAGTTCATGGCTTAATCAACATGAATTAATTATTGCGACTATTGCAAGACCATAATGTTGAAGAAAAGCTTGGAGGGTAGATTTTCGCCTTTACAAGTTAATTCGAGCCCTCCAATGCACACAATTTGGGAAAAACCTAATACCAACAACCAATTTCATTTTAATTCCATTATACCTATGTTAATTCCTAATTTACCCTCAATCAATAAGAAATTTGGGGATGAACTCACATAGATACCTGATTGCGACTATACTTTGCACCACTCTAAATTCTCATGCAATAACACCCTTCACCCAACGTTGAATGAAGCTAGGTTACTTCGAATGGCTGATAGAGCCCTCAAACTTGACATGCATGAGCATTCACACGTTAGAACTTCAAAACTCGAAGAATCGAGGAAGATTCCCTGCCTAGCTAACCTCAAATTTGAGGGAAAACGAGGGAGGCACACATGTAAGGGCTAGAGGACAGGTTACCCAACAAAACAAGGGCTTCTCAAGCACACACACACACACACACACACACACACACTAAGAATCTCCGGTTGAAGGGACTCGAGGCAGCTCCACCTGGCGAGCTTTAACGAAAATCAGCTCAGACCATGGTCCTCACACACACACACACACACCACACACACACACTCTCTCTCTCTCTCTCTCTCTCTCTCTCTCTCTCTCTCTTAGGCTTAGAAGGGTTAAGGAAGGGGGTTTTTAAAGGTTTGAAACGGAAGGAAAGAATGAGGCTTTTATAGCTTGCAAATCGCATGTTCGGTTGTCTGCGAGATATTGCCCACGGGAACCTATCAGTCGGACCGACGGCTTCTATCGGTCAGACCAACAAGAATCAACAGTTCAATCGGTTGAACTGACATGAATCAGTAGTTCAATCGGTTAGAACGAATGAACATGGTTTTTTGTTTTTAATTTTCTACCTTGCTTAGGTTGGTGGAACTTATTGGGGGCCTTTGCACAAAACCTTAGGATCTAGCCTCTCAAAATACACCAGAATTATGGGATAATAAAGAAATGAAATAAATCCAAACACAAACCACACGACATAAGGAATTTTTACGTGGAAAACCCTCAAAGAGGTAAAAACCACGGGACCTAGTCCAGAGCAACAATCCATTATAAAGTAGAACGTTACAACCGATCACAAGCACACATCGCTTGGATCAAACCTTCTTCACTCACGCAGGAGTGGATCAACAATAAGAGAATAAAGAAAATGGAGAGATCTCACCAATCACGAGGACGTAGAAGCGCTGAGACGTCCACTGCGAAGTAGATCACCTCTACGAGCAGAATCTCTCTTCCACAAGCTTCCTCTCTCTCTCTCTCTCTCTCTCTCTCTCACCTTGGCCATAAAAAACCCTTAACACAATAGCTTTAGAAAGCCTTCTCAATACTCTAGAAAAGCCCTAAGGACCCCTATTTATAGTTTAGGCAACTCCCTCCGCACTATGGCGAAAATCGCTTCAAATTTATGCAGTCCGCACAAAATCCGGACATGAATCTGCGTAACCTCGACTAGTCAAGCAGAGTCCTCGACCGGTCGAGCGGACCCTCGATTGGTCAAGCAGACTCCTCGACTAGTCAAGCAACACGGAGGATTTAATT